>CM053028.1:254048056-254075185 GCA_028564925.1 Lithobates sylvaticus | reverse complement strand
CTACAAAATTCTTTCCTTTTCCCTTTTGACTGAGATTATTTGCAATTTAAAGCCCAACTCGGGGCCACTGTAAAAAATAAAACAAACGCAGTTCCCCACCCCAGACCTCCATCACCACCGCAACCACTGCATAAGGTAATGCTTGTTTTGTCAAGGGAATAATGAATATGGTGAAATATCCTATTCCTTGCTGTGTGACTGGATCCCCCCCCCCCCCCACGTCTCTTCTCTTCACTGCTTGATAGGTGTTCCAATATCATCATATCAGTGCATTTAAGCAAAGAATAAAGTACATTTTTACATTACTTTCCAATCCACCTAGACAAAAAAAAATGTAACCCATGCAATGTGAAGGGTGGAGGGGGGCAACATATGGGTATAATTTATAGTATCCCAGAATAGGACTATACGCAAAGGAGAACATATAGAATGTTTTTGCAAGAACATAATATATATATATATATATATATATATATATATATATATATATATATAGTGGGGAGAACAAGTATTTGATACACTGCCGATTTTTCAGGTTTTCCTACTTACAAAGCATGTAGAGGTCTGTAATTTTTATCATAGGTAGTCTTCAACTGTGAGAGATGGAATCTAAAACAAAAATACAGAGATGCTTCTTATGGAGCCACTCCTTAATTGCCCTGGCTGTGTGTTTCGGGTCATTGTCATGCCGGAAGACCCTGCCATGACCTATCTTCAATGCTCTTACTGAGGGAAGGAGATTGTTGGCCAATATCTCCCGATACATGGTTACATCCATCCTAGCCTCAATACGGTGCAGTCGTCCTGTCCCCTTTGCAGAAAAGCAGCCCCAAAGAATTGAGTGTGTGGACAGGTGTCTGAGTAATACAGGTAATGAGTGGAGAACAGGAGGGCTTCTTAAAGAAAAAATAACAGGTCTGTGAGAGCCGGAATTCTTACTGGTTGGTAGGTGATCAAATACTTATGTCATGCAATAAAATGCAAATTCATGTTTAAAAAATCATACAATGTGATTTTTCTGGATTTTTGTTTTAGATTCAGTCTCTCGCGGTTGAAGAGTACCTGTGATAAAAATTACAGACCTCTACATGCTTTGTAAGTAGGAAAACCTGCAAAATCGGCAAAGTAACAAATACTTGTTCTCCCCACTGTGTGTGCATGTGTGTGTATGTATGTATGTATGTATGTATATATATATATATATATATATATTAGGTCTGTTACTGATTAAAATTTCCGTGTTTTATTAATCTTTTTTTTTTTTTTTTTTTACATTGATTAATCGACTAATTTCGATTAATTATAACGCACATACAGATCCAACTACTTTTAGCTGATCTCCTTGCATTGCAACTCTGCATTAGTCAGTGGTAAATGTGGTATACACTATATACAATCACCCGACACTAGTTAGTTTCCACAATCCATGACTTCACAGTTCACACAAATACGTTTTAAATTAAAACTGTAGCACTGACGTAAGTAATATTTTTTCCCACAGTAGCGTGACAATCCCTCCACCTTCGGTCTAACTAATCACTCTCACCTTATGGCATGGACCCCTGTGCAAACAGGTGGTCATGCAAGCGGGTATCAAAAGGGTTAACACGGACCATAAACTTCTCTCACGTCTCCTTAGATCTCAGCAAGGACGCCAGGTCATGGGTAGAAAGAAAAGTGCTCACCACTTAAGTATAAGATTTAATTTTTGTGTTCAAACACAAACTACTCACATAAAGATGATAAAAACACAGCATGTAAAGCCGACAATTGTGTTAGTTCCGTAGGGCAGCAGCAGGTGACGTCATGCGTAGCTCCTCCCCCGTACGCGCTACGTTCAATTAGAACTTCGATGTCACCGGACTCCTCCCTCTTCCCTTCGCTAGCAGACGGAGGCACTTGGGGAAGGGGGAGGAGTCCGGTGACGTCTATGTCTGTGACATCACCGGATCTCCGACGAAACTCCCTGAAGACCCGGAAGCCGGCGGAGAGGTGAGTACCGATCAAAAGAATTTTGATCGATCAAAATAATTAATCGAGGACTTAATCTTTAATTTCCACAGCCCTTATATACATATACACATACACACACACACACACACACACACACACACACACACACACACACACACACACACACACACACAATATTACCAAAAGTATTGGGACACCTACCTTTACATGAACTTTCATGGCATCCAAGTCTTAGTCTGTAGGGTTCAATATTGAGTTGGCCCACCCTTTGCAGCTATAACAGCTTCAACTCTTCTGGGAAGGCTGTCCACACAGTTTAGGAGTGTGTCTATGGGAATGTTTGACCATTCTTCCAGAAGCGGAAGTCAGGAGTCTGTGCAGACCAGTCAAGTTCTTCTACACCAAACTCACTTATCCATGTCTTTATGGACCTTGCTTTGTGCACTGGTCCGCAGTCATGTTGGAACAGAAAATGGCATCCCCAAACTGTTCCCACAAAGTTGGGATCATGAAATTGTCCAAAATGTCTTGGTATGCTGATGCCTTAAGAGTTCCCTTCAATGGAACTAAGAGGCCGAGCCCAACCCCTGAAAAACACCCCCACACCATAATACACCCTCCACCAAATGATTTGGACCAGTGCACAAGGCAAGCTCCATAAAGACATGGATGAGCGAGTTTGGGGTGGAGGAACTTGACTGGCCTGCCTAGAGTCCTGACCTCAACACCTTTGGGATGAATTCGAGCGAAGACTGCCTTCTCGTCCACATCAGTGCCTGAGCTTACATAAGCGCTTCTGGAAGAATGGTCAAACATTCCCATAGACACACTCCTAAACCTTGTGGACAGTCTTCCCAGAAGAGGTGAAGCTGTTATAGCTGCAAAGGATGGGCCAACTTAATATTGAACCCTACGAACTAAGACTGGGATGCCATTAACGTTCATATGCGTGTAAAGGCATGTATCCCAATACTTTTATATATAAATATATATATAAACATATTATTGCATCAATTACCCTTAAAGTATTTAATGCAGCTTAGATATTTTTAAACACCTGCTTTTTGAAATTTTAGTTTTTGTAATAATCAGAGGTTTTTTAATTCACCACTAGAGAGAGTTCAGTATTTGACCAAACCTTATTTAACTTCCCTGCTTAACAACTGTTGCGATCAAATGACAGTCATACAGGAAATGTTTTGTTTGCAATGGGTCAGCTGACCCCTAGACCTGCATTTCAAAAAAGAGCAGTAAAGCACAGCCAATGTGTAGCACTGTAAAGCAGGAAACAGCTTGCGTGTGTAATAAACAAATATGGCTGTCCTCATGTAAAACTATAATTGCAAACTATACAGTACACAGAAACACTGCTTTTCAAAACATAACACATATTGGCAAGATTAAGTACACAAAGCTGAGCTTTTTCACACATATATCTAAAAATGAATTGCAGACTAAACATCCCCTCTAACAAGAGCTACATTGAGTTCAAAGTGCCAGTGTCTGTAAAACCCACTTTATTCTCACCTGTCCAGCACCACCATGTTACTCTTTCTTCTATGACCATCACACAAAAGACTATGGGTATACTGCAAGAGATGGTCATAGACTTCAGGCAGAGGTGTTCCTACCATGAGGTAGCTTCACTCATGGAAGGGGCAGCACTTAGGTCACAGTCTTCACATGGTCAGCATGAGTGATCAGAGATAGACAGGTAAATGGATATGGGGAAGGGGAGGAGGGTGGCAAAAACAGCCCCCTCTGGCAGCATTCGCCTATGGCACAGTCCTGGCACAGATATGCTGCAGGAGATGGTCGTAGACTGCAAACATTCTGTTAGGGTTATTAAAGAATGGGGACATGCTTCAAGAGACCGTCATAACCTGGAGACACATTGGATGAGACTGCTAGAGTGTAAGGCTATTACAGTCTCTTTAAAAATCAATGCTTTCACATTTGAGCTCCCTGCAGCCCCCTTAAAAATTGCACTGTACACTGCTTATCTCAAGTTTGACCCAGAATTGAGCATCTGTGCAGAAAAAAGCAAGCACATGTTTTACAATAACTGGTACATTTTAATATTGATTCTGTTATTTATTGCTATTCCAAAAAATAATCAACAGCTCGCTGATCACACCAATGTTCCATGAGCTGTAGATCTGAACATTATTTCAGGGGTTACCTGAGATCTTATACCTTTTGCCAAGGGTTCGTTCAAGTTAAAAAAGTTGAGAAACCCTGCTCTGGGGTGTAGATGCTGCCTGCCTGGGAACCAGATCATTTACATCTACATCAATACTTTATAGCAATACCAGTGAGACAACCCTATAGGTTCAGTGCTATATTTGCATTTTCCTCTACATCTCTGGCATGGCATTATGCAAAGTTCCCAACTGCCCCTCATTTGGAAGGACTTTCCTTTTTTTTTTAAACCAAATCCCTCTGCACCACATGAAGTCTTATGCCGAGTATACACGTTCGGACTTTGTCCGCCGGACCTAGTCCGGCGGATTGTCCGCAGGGACTTCCCCACACACGCCCGGACTTCCGAGCGTGTGACTTGCCCACACACGCCCGGCGTGGGGGTCCCCCCCAAATCCATCTCAGACCCTTATCCGAGCACGCAGCCCGGCAGGCCAGGAAAGGGGTGGGGACAAGCGAGCGCCCCCCCTCCTGAGCCATACCAGGCCGCGTGCCCTCAACATGGGGGGGTGCCCTGGGGAAAGGGGGGCCGTGCGGCCCCCCCACCCCAAAGCACCTTGTCCCCATGTTGATGAGGACAAGGGCCTCTTCCCGACAACCCTGGCCGTTGGTTGTCGGGGTCTGCGGGCGGGGGGCTTATCGGAATCTGGGAGCCCCCTTTTATAAGGGGGCCCTCAGTTCCCGGCCCCCCACCCTATGTGAATGAGCATCCTCCGGGACTGTGACATCACAAGGGGGCGGGGTCACCATGTGACATGAGCATGTGACCCTGTCCCCTTGTCCCTATATAAGTCCCAGCACAGCGCGGCTCTGGCATTCCGGCCAGAGAGAGCGACGGGTCAACATCGGAAGAAGAAGAAGAAGAAGACCGCGGCAAGAACAGAAGAGACCCCGGAAGACACCCGAAGGCGGATCGAGACCCCCAGACGACGGCGTCGACGACGAAGAAGGTAGCCGGCCTCCTCCGCTCGGTAAAAGAGCTAGGTAAATGGCGGAGGAGTCCGGCGAGAAGACCCCCAAGACGGAAAAAGACCCCCGGAGCAGTGCAATAAATTTTTTTTTCAAAATTGTGTGGTTTTTTACTTTACATTTTACACCTTAGGTGAATGGGTAGGGGTACATCGTACCCCATACTCATTCACATAGGGTGGGGGGCCGGGGCTCCCAGATTCCGATAAGCCCCCCGCCCGCAGACCCCGACAACCAACGGCCAGGGTTGTCGGGAAGAGGCCCTTGTCCTCATCAACATGGGGACAAGGTGCTTGGGGAGGGGGGGGCCGCACGGCCCCCCTTTCCCCAGGGCACCCCCCCATGTTGAGGGTACGCGGCCTGCTATGGCTCAGGAGGGGGGGCGCTCGCTCGTCCCCACCCCTTTCCTGGCCGTGCTCGGATAAGGGTCTGAGATGGATTTGGGGGGGACCCCCACGCCGTTTTTTCGGGGTGGGGAGTCCCTTTAAATCCATGCCAGGTGACGGGGCTAGCGCGGCGGCATTCACTGCCTTCGCTAGCTCCGTCTACCTGAAGTCACGTGCTAAATGAACGGACTTTCCGATGAGCGGCAAGTCCGTTCATTTCAAAAGTCCGGCGGACTAGCCTACTAACGGCGGGATTGTCCGCCGGACTGCCAAGTCCAGCGGACAATTTTAAAACAAAACTTAAAACCTAGTCCGCCGGACTTTTGGCGCCAAAAAGTCCGCCGGCGCCCACACACGAGGGGATTGTCCGGTGGACTTGAGTCCAGCGGACAATCCTGCGGGATAGTCCCTTCGTGTGTACGCGGCATTAGTTATCTCTTTTGGTCTATAATGTACATCTCTATACAAAATGTACTAAACTTGTGTTGTTTAGCCAAGCATTTTCTGCACACTAGGTATATTTGTGGCCTGTTTAACCAGGGCCATGGCAGGAACATGTCCTTTGCCTACATCCTGTGTCCCTCTCTATCATTTTGGAAGGTTGGGAGATATGATTTTGTACATTGCTCAGCAGATTGTTTTAAATAGCCTCTTTTCCTAAATCTTGCACATTTTCAAGATTATCTACATGCATGCAAAGCTGGTGGAAAAGAAAATACAATAGGAAAGGACATAAAGGGGTTTATTCACTGAACACGAATAGGCTATTCAATTTGTAAGGGAATTTTCCCTTAGGTTAATGAATGTAGTGAAAATTCACTTTGCAAAGAATACCCAATCGAGTACAAGGAAAATACAAAAAAACTGTATGCTTGCTGACACATAATTGGATGATCGACGGCAGCAGAGATTCACCTCATTCACTAAACTCTAAGTGAAATTCCTTTGCAAAGCGAGAAACCTATTTTCCTTTAGTAAATCAACCCTGATGAATGAAATAACATACCTAAAAGAGTGAACACTATAGACAGTTCAAAGATATATTTTTTATTTACATACTTTGAATTCATTCAGTAACGTAGAAGGGAATAAGATGCATCATTAATATAATTTACAATGGTAAACAGGTTTATTATAGGACTAGACTGTAGAAAGTACATCTAGGTCTATAAAAAGCAAAGGATTCCAAGAAAAGAACTAAGCAGTCTTCAAATCACATGATTTCCCTGACCTTGCCAGCCAAGAGTGCACATTACCACCTCCTTCTCCAGATTGCATAGACATAGTAAAGTTATAAACAAGCCCAGCTCAGATAATATCGCAGTCTAAATTGTCCAGTTATGTAAGGAATCCAAAGTCAACCAACATGCAAGAGAAAAAAAACAATGTATGGCCATGTAAAGAGAAAAAAAAAAATATAGACAAATTATGCTTGCTTCGACTCCTAAAAAAAAGCATATAAGAAACAGGAGGTTTCTCTTTTAATCATCGGTTATCTAAGTCTTTTTAAGAAAAATACAAAGTGATCAGGCACAATGTATCACCCTTCCCCAAGCTGGAAAGGAAACCTGTTATAAAAACATTAAAGGGGTAAGTATGGTGTCCTTTTAGTGAACCCTTATTGCTGTGTTTTATTTCCTGACATTTTTACATTTTCTACAAGCTTGCGTTTCCATATTTTGTTACTGTATTAAATATAGAAATTTGTTTATTAGCCACTAGAGGGAGCGATATTACATTGCTTGTCTCCTACCAGCTGTTGAGAACGGTATCAGTTACATAGGAAATGCATTGTTTTCAAGGAGTCAGTCAGTTTATAGGCTTGCGTTGAAAGTAGAAGCAGGAAATCCTGACCATTTTGTAGAATTGCAAATAAGGAAAAAGAGTCCGTATATGATTGCCCCATATACATAAATAATTACAGATAGTAACAAGGTTTTTTTTAAACATTAACAAATGCTGATGAAATGATTTACGTCACTCTTATTACTTTTTCATGTTTATCTAAAAAATGAAATGGCTTTCATTCTGTTTAAATACAGGAGAGTATTCAGCATCCAGAGCACTGTATACTGCAGCATAATTGTACATATGTAGATTTCACAAGACACTAGGATCCTGGAAGGGTTATTCTGTCTGTGAGTGGTTCCACTTAATACAGAAATTAAATAAGGATTAAGGTTTTTTTTTTTTTTTTTTTTTTACAGTTTGAATAAATCAGGCATAGTTTTGTAGCCAGAACATAATTACAGAGTGTCTAAATAGTAGTCTATCATGTGGATAATTTTGGTTCAGGATACTGAGAAATACATTTTTACAATCCCACTAAAGGGAGTAGAAATTGTTCTTGGATTGATGATAAATCAGGATATAACATGTCAAATATCACAATTGAAAAAGAAGAATATTGTGCCATGGGGGGCGTGGCTTAGCAATGGCCGAGTGAGGAGTTTTTTCTGAGAGCTCCTGATATCCCGTCCCATCCAGCTAATATTGACGGCTTCAACCATTGATTTATGAGGCATGATATCTACCAAAAGGTACAAGACTAGATCGTCGACAAGCGGCACCCCCTCACAGACCCCGCAAAGAAGCATCCAGCGGTACTTTACAGATCCGCACAGACCCTCTCTGGGCGCCATTACCACAGCGCCACGTGCAAGCTACAGTGAAGAAGGAACATCGCCAGACGAACCGGCATTTCCCGCACAGCTTTCTGCCTCAGACCCTCTACGGAGAGCACCCGATCCTCCCAACATCGACATGGCCAGCCAGTCGCAGCAGATGAGCATACTGCCAGACGACCTAAGGGCTATTTTGCAGGCTTTACCTACGAAGGCAGACTTTGAAGCCCTGCCTTCTAAAACTGACATAGAGGCTCTCATCCTCCGTGTGGAAGAAGCACACAGCCGAGATATACAAGAAGTAAGAGAGGAACTTCAGGTGATCTCTGATCGGGTGGAATCGGGGGAGGCTACATTACAATCCCTGACACAGCGGGTTACGGAACTTGAATGTGCCCGAGTTTCCCAGGAGAACACAGCCGTGGACCTACAGCTACATATGGAAGATTTGGAGGACCGGAGCCGCCGGAACAACTTGTGGCTACGGGGCCTCCCTGAAGCCACTGGAGCAGAGGACCTGGCAGCGACGGTGGTGGCCATATTCCAAGGAATCCTGGGCGAGTCACCGGCACCATCTGTGGAGCTAGATCGAGTTCACAGAACTCTGGGACCGAAACCTACCGACCCAGAGAGGCCCCGAGGTGTGCTCTGTAGGATTCACAGATACTCCCTAAAAGAACTCATACTGCGGAAGGCTTGGGATCATGGAGAGGTGAGCTTCGATGGAGCGGCAGTTAAGATACTCCCAGACCTCTCCAGAGCCACACTGCAGAGAAGAGCGCTGCTGCGAACTGCCTTGGAACAGGCCAGACGAAGGGGCTGCACATATAGATGGGGTTACCCGCTGGCATTCACCTTCCGAAACGGAACTGCAGCCTTTACTCTACGCACCCCGGCAGACCTACCCGCCTTCTTCGCCTTCCTGGAAGTGGATCTGGTACCAATCCCCAACTGGCTCGCTCTCCTCCCCCGCAATCCGGGACGTACGGGCTCCCTGAATCAACGGAGTCACCTACCGCAGAGACAACACCGCTCCAGAAGAAGAACCCGGGCGCCATCCACGGAGGGGTCACGTGAGTCCCCTGATTTCCAGTATCCCATAGCTCAAACATGGCCGTGACCCCATTGCTGCACTTAGTTCCGCTCCCTTTCTGTCCCCCATGTCTCTAATGCTCTGATCGGAAGACACGCTAGCAGCTCACAACCCCCCAGAGACCACAGAGCATTGAGCTCTGCTCCTGCACCCTAACCACCCAGATGTCTCCAGTACACCTGGTTATGCAAGTCATGCACACACATACTCCCCTCCCGAGCCAAGGATTCTTACAAGAGACCCCCCCTGAATGTGCACTCAGATTCCCAAAGCTCTATGTCGATCCCACCTCTATGCTGCAGCCCAGTTCCACAGAGTGGTCCTATGTTTTGCCAAGGTGCTGAAAGTCCCATTGATCCCCTTGTTATCCCAGAGAACAGTGCCCTTTCTTGGCTCGGATGCTAAGGGTCGGGAAAGTAAAAGCAGAATTGTGGCACAGGATCTACAGACAGTGATGAGGAAAGGGACTGCTTAGGTCACAGTCTAGTACTAACCCGCAGCCATGCAAAGGAGTGACTCACATTTGGACAGCGGGGTGGAATGGAGGGCTGTCAGGACATGGTGAAGGGGGGTTATGGAAGGGGGGGGTGGTTTCATTTTCCTTAAGACGTGGAGTTCCACGGTGGGCGGATGCAAAGAGGAGGGGGAAGATTGATGAGCGAAGCTACCATGGACTATTGCCCTTTGAAGTAGGGGGGACAGACGGGGGGGGGGGGGGGACACAGCATTCTAACAAAGTTAGGAAGCTATTGGGGACTGGTTTTGCTTGCAGTAATAAATATTGTCATGCCTGTTTGTACTACCCCTTTTGGGTACGAATAATATTACAAATGCCTAAATAAGTGCCTGTTTCTATGCTGTTGCTAGAGTTTATGTTCGGAAGCTGTCACTCAATTGATTTAAACATAATCCACTACATAGTTGATGGGGGGGACGGATGGTAACTCCCCGCTGGTTATATCTTTCCACTATCCCACGTAGGACTGCGCTCGATTACCAGTTTTTTTACTGGTGAGCGTCCCAGCACTATTGTGCTGCAAATTTAGGAAAAGGAAAAAAACATGCTGTTTACTATCTTTGTTCTTTCTCCTTTGCTTACCTAGTCTCGACTTACCCCTTCCTCTCTCCTCCCCCACCCTCTACCTTCCCCATCCCTTACTCCTTCCCTTCCAACCCCTTTCCCCTACCTACCTGGGAACCATGGAGGTAGTGAACCTCCTTTCATTAAATACAAAAGGCCTTAATGTGCCCGAGAAGCGGCGGATGCTAATGCAGGATCTATGCCGTCTCAGGATTGACCTGGCGCTGATCCAGGAGACGCATTTTAAAGGAGGAAACCTGCCCATTCTGAAAAACAAACTCTACCCGATGGTATACCATTTTACAAACGAGGCTGCTAAGCCCAAAGGTGTATCTATACTTATATCCCACAGTGTTCCATGGCATTGTGCGGATATAAAAACAGATCCGGGAGGCAGGAACGATTGGAGGAGTGGAGGTAACAATAGCAAATATATACGCCCCTAACTGCCACCAGGACCAGTTTATTGCTAGGACCCTAGATATCCTACTGGAATTTACTAGAGGTCAACTGATTTTAGGAGGGGATTTCAATACCCCATTGATACAGACAGAGGATACTTCCTCAGGACATTCCTCAATTACCCCCAACGTTAGGAAACGTATTGCCCGCTCCATACATAAAGCACAACTGATAGACGCTTGGAGGCTACTCCATCTGACTGAAAGGGACTACACATTCTATTCCACGCCCCATAAGCAGTATTCCAGGATTGACTATTTTTTAGTACCTCATGCCCACTTACACGCCATTAGGGACGCATCCATAGGGCCCATCACGTGGTCAGACCACGCCCCCGTCCTATTAACATATTCCCTGACTGACAATCTCACTACCAGGAGTAGGACATGGAGACTTAATGAGAGTCTGTTACAGGACGAGGCGGTACTCAAAGACGTGGTCAGGGAACTAGAGTGCTATTTTAGCAACAATAACACCCCTGACAGTAACCCGGGTATTGTGTGGGAAGCCCACAAAGCGGTTATCCGCTGAGTTCTTATAAAACATGGGGCTCGTATTAAGAGACAACGTACTATACAGCTGACCTCAATGCTCAATGACTTGCATATTGCTGAAGCCAGACACAAACACGCCCAGACCCCTTCAGGTGAAACAGAGATCTTGCTCCTACGCACTAAAATCACTGACCTTATGTAATTCCGCGCGAAGGCGGCAATACAGTCCTGCCGTCGGGTATCATACGAGTCAGGAGACAAGTGTGGTAGACTGTTGGCGAAAACGCTGAAAGATCAAGTCCTTGCAAATTACGTGCCACATATCTCTACACCCCGTAACCGAAAGGTTACACTTCCACGAGAGATAGCAGGGGAATTCAATGAATTCTATACAGGCCTTTACAACTTACAGACACCGGCGTCGCCACAACCCCAAATTGAGAATTATCTGATTGATTCAGACATGACCAAAATACCATTGGAAATAAGCGAGACCCTGGAGGAGCCCATGACCATGGAAGAGCTACGCACAGCGTTGGGGATGGCAAAGCTAGGGAAAGCCCCAGGCCCGGATAGGTTCACGGCCCAATATTATAAATTGCTACTACCGTCCCCGGGGGATTTCATGCTCAAGTTTTTCAACTCATTAGGTTCCGACACATCTTTCCCACGAGACGCTCTCACGGCACATATCACGGTGATCCACAAGGAAGGGAAAGATCCCTCTCAGTGTGGCAGCTACAGACCGATCTCACTACTCAATGCGGACCTAAAAATTTTTACAAAATTATTAGCATCTAGGATTCAATGTCTTCTCCCTTCCTTGATCCATTTGGATCAAGTGGGATTTGTACAAAATAGGGAAGCGAGAGACAACACAATAAAGGTACTCAACCTCCTGCATGTGGTCAACAGGAATAAGACCCCTTGCATATTCCTAAGCACAGACGCGGAGAAGGCCTTTGACAGGGTGGATTGGAAGTTCATGACTTCAGTATTAAGGCATATAGGACTCGGAGACAAAATGATGACCTGGATTAATTCGATGTATACCAACTCGTGTTCGAGTCAACAGGGTTCTCTCTGAACCCTTTATGATCAAAAATGGCACTCGCCAGGGATGTCCATTGTCTCCGCTCCTCTTCACCCTCTTCACACTGTCACTGGAACCTTTCCTTCGGACTGTGCGTGCCAACCCGGATATCACAGGGGTCTCTCTTGGAGACATACACCAGAAGATTGCCGCATATGCGGATGACATGCTATTTGTACTCACTAATCCCGAGATCTCCCTCCCAAATTTACTACAAGAGTTCAGATCCTACGGCGACATCTCCAATATGAAAATAAACTTTAATAAGTCTGAAGCAATGAGCGTAGGAATTCCCCCATGTCTCCTCACGATTCTACAAACTAACTTTAAATTTAAATGGACAAACACAGCCCTGAAGTACCTGGGCACATATATCCCTCCCAAATTATCTCAAGTGTTTGTCCTGAACTTTCCTCCGTTGCTAGTAGCGGTTCGATCTCTTCTCACCAAATGGCACACAGGGTTGCACTCCTGGTTCGGGAGATGCAACATAATCAAGATGTGCATTCTCCCCAAATTCTTATACCTTCTACAAGCCCTCCCGATTCAAATCCCCTCCCACTACTTTGATCAAACCAGAGCCCTATTGTTGAACTTCATATGGGCGCATAGAAGACCTAGACTTGATAAACGCCAACTTACCCTGCCAAAACAATACGGAGGTCTGGCAGTACCAGACCTCCGCAAATATTATCACACTGCCCACTTGACCAGTAGGGATGGGCCCGGTGTTCGATTCGAACCCACGTTCGAATCGAACATCGGGCGTTTGACTGCTCGGCGAGCCCAGAACTATTTGGGCCGTTCGCATCAAATTCGTGTGATGCGAACGGCCCACAATGCACTGTGCCAGTCGCAGTGCATTGCTGGCTCATGATTGGCCAAGCATGCACTGTGACCCCGCATGCTTGGCCAATCATAGAGCCAGAGGCGAGGAGAGCAATAATTGGCCACAGGCAGGATGCCTGTGGCCAATTATAGCTCAGGGGGTTTAGTACACGCCCCACACTATAAAAGGCCGCCGCTCTGGCGGCCTAGTGTAGTGTGTTCCGGCGTTAGTGAGTGACTGTGTCAGTCACATTAGCTGCTGTGATACATTCTGCATTGCTGAGCATCTGCTGTATTCATTCTGCTGAGTGCACTGCTGCTGACAGTATCTGCTGTGTTATACATTCTGCTGTGCTGACTGGTGACATGATCTGCTAAGTGCTGAGTCTGACATTATCTGCTGTGATTCTGGGGATTAGTCTAGTGTGTGCGTGCGGTTAGTACAGCATTGCAGTATCACATTACCTTTACCCTTCTGGCCTGTTGTCATCTAAGGTAGCCAGCCAGGCATTTGCAGGAGCTAGCGTGTGTGTGTGTGCTGTGTGAGTAGAGCACAGCACACAATAAACCACCTAAGCCTATCTGCCGTAAGGCCCTGTTGTTGTCATCTAAGGCAGCCAGGCATTTGCAGGAGCTAGCGTGTGTGTGCTGTGTGAGTAAAGCACAGCACACAATAAACCACCTCAGCCTCTATCTGCCCTAAGGCCCTGTTGTTGTCATCTAAGGCAGCCACCACTCCAGCCTCTATCTGCCGTAAGGCCCTGTTGTTGTCATCTAAGGCAGCCAGGCATTTGCAGGAGCTAGCGTGTGTGTGTGTGTGTGCTGTGTGAGTAGAGCACAGCACACAATAAACCACCTCAGCCTCTATCTGCCGTAAGGCCCTGTTGTTGTCATCTAAGTCAGCCAGGCATTTGCAGGAGCTAGCATGTGTGTGTGTGTGCTGTGTAAGTAGAGCACAGCACACAATAAACCACCTCAGCCTCTATCTGCCCTAAGGTCCTGTTGTTGTCATCTAAGGCAGCCACCACCTCAGCCTCTATCTGCCGTAAGGCCCTGTTGTTGTCATCTAAGGCAGCCAGGCATCTGCAGGAGCTAGCGTGTGTGTGCTGTGTGAGTAGAGCACAGCACACAATAAACCACCTCAGCCTCTATCTGCCGTAAGGCCCTGTTGTTGTCATCTAAGGCAGCCAGGCATTTGCAGGAGCTAGCGTGTGTGTGTGTGCTGTGTGAGTAGAGCACAGCACACAATAAACCACCTCAGCCTCTATCTGCCCTAAGGCCCTGTTGTTGTCATCTAAGGCAGCCACCACTCCAGCCTCTATCTGCCCTAAGGCCCTATTGTTGTCATCTAAGGCAGCCACCACCTCAGCCTCTATCTGCCCTAATGCCCTGTTGTTGTCATCTAAGGCAGCCATCTGCAGGAGTTAATGACTCCAGCACAATATACACTACCCACTACAATGCCTGGAAGACTGACAAGGAGAGGCAGACAGTCCAGAGGCAAGAAAACAGGGCAAGCAGGCTCTGTGTCTAGAGACAACAGTGCTGGTCGTGAATGTGGTGCATCGCCATCAGCACATGGCCATGGGACACGCTTGTCCTTCTTTTCGGCAGCTGGACATGTTGAGCCGCATCTACCAGGCACCTGAAGCTGATATAACTGAATAATTTATAATGTCACATCCCTTCAAGACTGCCTATGCTGATGCTGAGTGACTGTCCTGTTATGTATGTAATTACAATTTTTTATGCAATGCTTTGCAACAGGTCTCATTGTTGTGCTCAGAGTACAGTATCTGTGAGGGGTTGCAGTGTTGTGGCACCAGCACCAGTGCCTAAGGCACAATTTTTCAGCCCCTGTTTAACAGGGGCGTGTAATTACTAATCTTGATCTAATAGTTCACAGCAGGGCCCATTCCTGCGCCCACCAAGAGTAACTGTGAGGGCTTACAGTCTTGTGGCAACACCGTCCACCACCACCAAAGGCCCAATTTTTCAGCCTCTGTTTAACAGGGGCGTGTAATTACAAATCTTGATCTAATAATTCTCAGCAGGGCCCATTTCTGCGCCCACCAAGAGTAACTGTGAGGGCTTACAGTGTTGTGGCAACACCGTCCACCACCACCACCAAAGGCCCAATTTTTCTGCCCGGTTCAACAGGTGCATGCAATTACAATTCTTGATCTAATAATTCACAGCAGGGCCCATTCCTGTGCCCACCAAGAGTAACTGTGAGGGCTTACAGTGTTGTGGCAACACCAACATCTAATGGGGCAAATTTCTGCAGAGTATATACGGCAGGCCCCTACTTTCAAACATCCCACTTACAAACGACTCCTACTTGCAAACGGAAGGAGAAAACAGGAAGTGAGAGGAAATCTACCCCTAGGAAGGGAAATTCTATCCTGTTAGATTTAATTTGGGAAAAAGGTATCTCCTCTCTACTGATGCTTTATCACCAATCATTGTTTCAATAAAAACCCCACTTTTCCAAAAACATTTGTCATTGGGACGGAAAGTGAGGTGAAATGTTCTGAACAGGTGCAAAGACAGCAAAACAAATGTTACAGGGGTGATAACCCTTCCCTATGTTCTCCAAAAAGCTTAAAAATTGTTTTTTTTGGATGGAGCTACACTTAAAAATGTACCTGTTCAAAATTACAAACAGATTCTACTTAAGATAAGAACAACCCTACAGTCCCTGTCTTGTTTGCACCGCCTGTATACTGCTGTTCAGAGTATATAGGGTTGTAGGTATAGGGTTTTATTTTGGGTGCAGGATTTCCCTTAATATCCATACAAGACCCAAAGGGGCTGGTAATGGGCTGGGGTAGGGGGGGGATGGGTGATGGGGTAGCCATGCCATTTTTCTCAAAGATTTTCATCCATATTGCCAGGACAAGACATGACATTAAAGCCGCAAGCAGTTTTAAATGGCTTCTTTTTTTCCTTTACAAATGCCATTTTTTGCAGGGACAGTTCTAAACACGGGAAACACATGCCACTTCACAGGCATACTTTAGACACCCCCAGGTACCATATTTAAAGGAATATTTCACTATTTTTTTTCACTTTATGCATCATTAAAATGACTGCTCCCTAAAAAACGTCCGTTTTTAAAACTTCTTTTTGCATTGATACATGTCTCCTGGGGCAGGACCCGGGTCCCCAAAACTGTTTTATGACATTAACATGCATATTGGGCGTTATAATTAGCACTTTAGATTTCGAACGTTCGCGTCCATTGTAACTAATAGGGTTCCAGTATTCGTGCAAACTTTCGGTCCGTTCGCAGGTTCTGGTGCGAACCGAACCCGGGGGTGTTCGGCTCATCCCTATTGACCAGACTGATTGACTGGAACCGTCACCAGACCACAAAACTATGGACCAGACTGGAACAGGCTCAATGCGACATACCCCTCAACAGAGCACCGTGGTGCCATAATCTACTTATAAGAGACGTGAAAAATCATCCTCTGATAGGAACAACCACGCGTATTTGTGCTTCCCTCTTTACAAGCCTCCGCCATATGTCTTTGGACTCTCCTATACGCCCAATCCTAGGTATCCCAGAGTTCTCCCCTGGATGTACAGACCCCGCCTTCTGCTCCCTTAGGTCAGCGGGGTTCACACAAGCTTCTCATTTCCTCAGGGGGGGGGCAGGTGGCCCACCTCCACCGAACTTATGTGCCCTGAAGGCCCGTTCCGGTTAGATTTCTGGAGGGCTTCTCAATTATCCCATTTTGTGAAATCTCTACCCCCACCTGGTAACTTCAACCAAACCCTGACCTCATATGAAGCATTTTGCTCAGATGAGGGAGTCATGCCCCATGCCTTATCCACGACATACCAACTATTAATCACGCCACCAGAAGGGCATCAACTAAGATGTCTGGAGGCCTGGGAAAAGGACATGCAATGCACCTTCATGACACGCTAAAAACAGAATATACTCAATTTTACGTACAAATCCTCCATATGCAGGAGACAAACTACAAATTAGTCACTAGGTGGTATAATACCCTTGCGAAATTGCAGAAGTTCTTCCCTTTTAATGTCAGATCGATGCTGGAGATGTCAGAGAGACAGGGAAACAATTCTCCATATCTTTTGGACCTGCCCCCTTTTGGAGCAGTTCTGGAAGCCAGTTCAGAGTACAATACAGAAGTTTACAGACCGCCCCATTCAGCACGACCCAGCATTTTTCCTACTCCACACCTCTGAAATTTCACCAAAAAAGTACAAGAAGTCCCTGATCCATCAGCTCTTAGATGCTGCCAAAGCATGTATCCCACTGCGTTGGAAGTCCACGCAAACCCCGACAATTTGCATGTGGCTTAAAAAAGTGGAGGACATTAAAAAAATGGAGGATCTTATCCTCACAGCAAGGAACCAAAACGAACAATTCACTAAGGTATGGTTGGGTTGGAATATGTTTATATTCTCCAATGAGGGGCAGTCCCTTATGGAGAATGGTACCCTGGATTAGCACAGCCCTCCTTGTAGTAGTGACTGATAAACAGAAGAAGGTGGGCCAGGCTCCCTCATGGAAAAGGACTCGGCAAGTGATGATCGCTGCCTCCTGGTGCCCCACCTCACCCTTCCCCCCCCCCCCCCACCCTCCCGTCGCTCTCACCTTCGCTCTTCCTTTTTTCCTCTGTACCCCCTTTCGCTTATTCTCGACTCTTTTCCTCTGATTTCATTTCTTCTTCTCTTATATTTCCAAAAACTGAGATGAGACTCATGGAACCATCCAGAGGTTAAAGATGATTACAGGTGGATGAAGTTAACCAACCTAGGAAAGCAGGAGAGGACCTCACCTAATGAGGCTCGACATGATGGAGCAGCTAAGAATACCTAGGGCAGTGATGGCGAACCTATGGCACGTGTGCCACAGCTGGCACGCAGAGCCATCTCTGTGGGCACGCAAGAGGGTACAGGACAGAGCTAGAGGTCTCTCTCTCCTCTCAGCCCCCCTCTCTCTCAGCCCCCACCCCTCCCTCTCTCTGTTCCCCCTCTCTCTCAGCATCTCTCTCACACCCCTCTCTCTCTCTGCCCCCCCTCTCTCTTAGCCCCCTCCCTCTCAGCATCTCTCACACCCCTCACTCTCTCTGCCCCCCCCTCTCTCAGCCCCCCTCACTCTCAGCATCTCTCACACCCCTCCCTCTCTCTGTTCCCCCTCTCTCTCTCAGCAGCTCTCTCACACCCCTCTCTCTCTGGCCCCCTCCCTCTCTCTATTCCCCCCTCTCTCAGCATCTCTCTCACACCCCTCTCTCTTAGCCCCCTCCCTCTCTCTGTTCCCCCTCTCTCTCAGCATATTTCTCACACCCCTCTCTCTCTTCCTCCCCCTCTCTCAGCCCCCCTCCCTCTCAGCATCTCTCTCACACCCCTCACTCTCTCTGCCCCCCCTCTCTCTCTCTCTCTCTCTGTGTCTCACACAACCCCTCTCTTTTCGCTCAGCCTCCCTCGCCAATTGCAGTGTTGGCACTTTGCAAAACAAAACCAACGTATTTATTTCAGTTTGGGCACTCGGGCTCAAAAAGGTTTGCCATCACTGACCTAGGGGGTAAGCCATAGGTTTCAGGTGACCCCTTCTCCCTATGTGCAAATAGACGATCCACTTGTGTTTAGAAATTTATCCCAAACATACCCACACTGATATGCTTATTCCTGTTGTTACATTTGGATGTTGTATTTCATGTTTCTATGTCCTCTTAATAAATAAATATAATTTAAAAAAATAATATTGTGCCATGGGACAAAGTGAGTGTCAACTTTATTACATCAAACACATCAATTGAGTAATCAATTGAATAATCAATTGCAAGTTCATTATCTATTTCACATTGTAGATACATCAATGACCTTTCCAGTTCATACAGGAGACTGTGTGCAATGCCTGCACTTTTGTTGAAGCTACTGGATAGGTTTGTGGGCATCGGTGGACAGGTTTGGTGGAGCTAGTGGACAGGGTTTGGTAATGACTGAGATAAGGTATTTGTCTTAAATTGAAAGCAAAAATAAACTGTGCTTGAGATGACAAATAACCTAATATACAGCTGTACCACTCAAGTGAGATATTATCACAAACAGGAATATATAAAAAAATTGTTTTTGCACTAAAAATAATAATGATAATAATATTGATCAACAAAACAGTGAGTCCATGAGTCACCAACGTGACATGAATAAATGAACAGGTATCTTGACCGTTGAATCGCCAACAAAATCCTCCACCTTGTGATTAAACCACCACCAATTAAGGATGTGCTCTTACCAGAGAGCGTTGACCTCCTATTACGGAAGGTCAAAAAAGGCTCTTGAATCTCAGCTACTCCAATACCTTTCAGAAATCCACACACTATTTTGGCATTTTATCTCTCATTGGGGTATGCCATTTGGTGCTACGGTTGGAACATGTGGATTTCTCAACGGTGTTGGAGTATCTGAGATACAAGAGCCTGTTTTGACCTCCCGTAATAGGAGGTCAATGCTCTCTGGTAAGAGCACATCCTTAATTGACGGTGGTTTAATCACAAGGTGGAGGATTCTGTTGGTGATTCAACAGTCAAGATACCTGTTCACTTATTCATGTCACATTGGTGACTCATGGACTCACTGTTTTGTTGATCAATATTATTATCATTATTTTTAGCGCAACGCAATTTTTTTATATATTCCGGTTTGTGATAATATATCATTTGAGTGGCGTGGCTGTATATTAGGTTATTTGTCATCACAAGAGCAGTTTATTTTTGCTTTATATTAAAGAAAAATACCTTATCTCAATCATTACCAAATCTGTCCACTAGCTCCACCAAACTTGTGCACCGATGTCCACAAACCTGTCCAGTAGCTTTTAACAAAAGTGCAGGCATTGCACGCAGTCTCCTGTATGAACTGGAAAGGTCATTGATGTGTCTACAATGTGAAATAGATACTAAACTTAGAATTGATTTTTCAATTGATTACTCAATTGTTATGTTTACTGTAGAAAAGTTGACACTTTGTCCTGTGGCACAATATTCTTCTTTATCAATTGTGATTTTTGGGATGTGGTATCCTGATTTATCATCAATCCAAGAACAATTTCTACTCCCTAATCCTAGTGGGATTGTAAAAATGTAGTTCTCAGTATCCTGAACCAAAATTATCCACATGACAGACTACTATTTAGACACTCTGTAATTATGTTCTGGCTACAAAACTATGCCTGATTTATTCAAACTGTAAAGAAAAATTAAAAAATTGTACTTTTTCTTATTTAATTTCTGTATTAAAGTGAACCACTCACAGACAGAATAACCCTTCCAGGAGCCTAGTGTACTGTGAAATCTACATATGTACAACTATGCCGCAGTATACAGTGCTCTGGATCCTGTATACTCTCCTGTATTTAAACAGAATGAAAGCCTTTTAATTTTTTAGATAAACATGAAAAGGTGATCAGCGTGATGTAAATCGTTTTATCAGCATGTGTTAATGTTTTAAAAAAACTTGTTACTATCTGTAATTATTTATGTATATGGGGCAATCATATACAGGCTCCTTTTCTAGATTTGCAATTCTACAAAATGGTCGGGATTTCCTGCTTCTACTTTCAATGCAAGCCTATAAACTGACAGACTCTTTGAAAACAATGCATTTCCTATGAAACTGATATCGTTCTCAACAGCTGGTAGGAGACAAGCAATAAAACAGCCAGTGGGCAAATCAACAAATCCGCTTGTTCGAACCATAGCACCGAATGGCATACCCCAATGAGAGATAAAATGCCAAAATAGTGTAAAATCTTTTACAACAGGACTTCATTAAAAGTAATGCAACGGATTAAAAACAGCGTGTGTAAAAAGGAACAGTGACATTCGTGTGCTTTCCTCTGAATGCGATAACAGGAAACGATACCTCAGCCCGACCAGTTTCGTCACTACAACGATGCCCTGGAAGAAGTCATTTTATCTCTCACTGGGGTATGCCATTTGGTGCTATGGTTGGAACAAGAGGATTTGTTGATTTCCCCACTGGCTGTTTGAAGTGATCTCCCCCGCTTTCCTCATGTGGATTTCTCAACAGTGTTGGAGTATCTGAGATACAAGAGCCTTTTTTGACCCCCTGTAATAGGGGGTCAACGCTCTCTGGTAAGAGCACATCCTTAATCGGTGGTGGTTTAATCACAAGGTGGAGGATTCTGTTGGTGATTTAATGGTCAAGATACCTGTTCACTTATTCATGTCACGTTGATGACTCATGGACTCACGGTTTTGTTGATCAATATTATTATCATTATTATTTTCTATTTTTTGCGCAACACAATTTTTTATATATTTGTCTTAAATAAAAGCAAATATTTGGGCTTTGAAAGTGAAAAATTATTTTGTAGCAGACTTTCCTCTGGATAATAGAACAGAGCTGTAAAATCTGCTACTGTCCTGAATACTGAGTTTATTCCATTGCCTATACTCCCACACCTGACTGCTGCCTAGCAACATACATATTCCCAGTACACAAGTCTGATTTCTCTACATCCTTGGGAATGTGTTCTACTTGTGAGAATCACGTCATTAGTCACTGTTAGCTCTTCATATGGAGGTGTTAATTTTACTCTCAGCTTTTTCTAGTATTTGGAACTAATGTATGAGCTGTGCTGTATCGTTCCTGCAATGGATTGCAAGGAGGGAGGGATCATGCATTTTACAGATGCTCTCCTGGGACCCCAGCAGAATTTACAGAGTTTAGGTTTCCATAGTATTCTAGGTGACATAGATATAAGGAAAGGCTGAGGTCCTAACGGTACCATTAGTCTGTTAGATGGAAGTAAGTAGGGGGGTTATGAATTTGTTCCTAATATGGTTATTCCTTTGTGGAATATTGCATAGATATTATTCTTCTATTATTAGTTTAGCCTACTTCACCATGTAATATATTTCCCTATTGATTCACAGCAGTGTTTTAATAAAAAAAAATGCACAGCATAAGCAGCTACATAATTAGTTGGAAAGGGTTCACCAATGTGCAATTGAAGTATTACAAAGATGAACTAAGTTGCTTTTGGAAATCCCCATATTTTGTTAGAGAACATATCTGTATGAACCCTGCTCTATGCGGTTTTGTTCCAAAATAAATTTAGTGTGTTTGTTCCTACGATATAAATCAGCCTAAGCGCTATTTTTGTTTTTCTGCGCTCTGCAGGTCTTCTCTAAGCTTAGTAGGGTTTATTGCTTCTGCCTGCGTAAAAGATTCCAGTGATTAGAATAGAAAGGATAATCAGTGAATGATGAATATGTATCTGACCCAACACTCAATGAGGCACCATTGAATGTTATTTACCTCTTTGGCTTTTGCCTGAAGAGGAAGTGTATTTAGAAGGATCTCTACTTGAGTCTTGACTTAGCCTGGGGTACTTGCCAAAGGCCCAAGGACTTTAACTGCCTGCTAGAGTTGATATCTGTAGGTAGCAGGGCTTGCAAAGGATATTTTTTGCTGGTGATTGAACAGCATAGCTCCTAATGCCTCGTTTCCACTAAGCGGATCGGTTCGGGTTGGTACAGTTTGGAAGGGTTAGAATGGTCCGGCCTATTTAGGTGAGCGTTTCCACTGCAAGTCGGACCACCAGGGTCCATACGGCTTTAGAAAATATGCCTAGCGTGGCCTCACACTGATTGGCAGATGTTTTTCTGTACGCCAATCAGTGGAATGTATCGTAGCTCCGCCCTAACCAAACCGTTCCATTTTCTATGTCCCCACATCTGAAGCAGGACCCTGAATGGTGTGGTATGGTTCGGTTGTATGGGCCGCTTTCATAATGGAAACACTGAAAATAGTGTACCGTACCAAACCAAACCGAACCGATCCGCTCAGTGGAAACGAGGCATTACTGTCCCTGATTTGGAGCAAAGTCCCTCTGTTCATCTTTTTCTTCATTTGTCCCTCATTTTGGTCTGATCTATATAGTTGTAAATAAAACACACTTTTTATCTTTCAAATAAGTTTAGCACTGGGAAAAAACTTTCTTCCAATTTCTAACTAGCTGCATTTGTAAATGTCAAAAGCCAATATAAAGGATTAGTAGTGGTCAACAAAAGCATTTGTGGGTTAACACATTTTTTTTTTTGTGTAAAATTCTCCTTTAAGGGTGTGTGGCAGGGGGTGTGTCCTATCCCTACATGCTTTTGCTAATAGATGTCCCTTGTTCCCATTTAAAAAAGTTGGGAGGTATGGAACAGCATTGATCAAGCTAAGCTATAAAAACTGTCAAGAGCCAGATTTATTGGAGAGAGAGAGAGAGATTGACTGCAGCTTAAGAAAGATTGTGACTGTTTTAAAGCCCCAATCACACCTGGGCGTTTTGGGATAGCGGAAGAATCGCTGCAATTTTGCCTGCAATCTCAAAATGCATTACAATCGCAAAACGCAGGTTCAGGTGCCATTATTTTTAATGGCACCTAAAACGTGGCACAGTTTTGCCATGATTGTGATGCGGCAAACGCATAGCGTGAAGCTTGTTGCCCAAAATGGAGCAGGAGCTTCTTTTGGGCGACAAGCTTCAAACGATGCAATTTACTGCAATTTCTGTGGGATGAATGGAATGACAATCGTGGCAAAACCGCACCGTGTTTTAGGCGCCATTGAAAATAATGGCACCTGAACCTGCGTTTTGTGATTATAGTGCATTTTGAGATCACAGGCAGAATTGCAGCGATTCTGAATGAATGAATGAATGAATAATTTGTATAGCGCTACAATGCGAACCGAATCGCCTCAAGGCGCTGTAATTAGTGCTTTGTTGTCAAGCTTCTTAGAAGAGGTGGGTCTTGAGTTTTTTCCTGAAGACCTGATGGTTTTCTTCCATGCGGATGTAGGTTGGTAGTGCATTCCATAGCCGTGGTCCTTGGACAGCGAATCTTCGTTCCCCTTTTGATTTGTAGCGGGACTTGGGGATGAGGAGGAGGTTTTGGTCGGACGATCGAAGACTGCGATTGGGTGTGTAGCGTTTTATTTTCTCGAGAAGGTATTGAGGCGCGTCTCCATGGGTGCATTTGTGGGTGAGGCAGAGGGTCTTGAAAATGACCCGATTATTTACGGTTAGCCAATGTAGGCTCCTCAGGGAAGGGGAGATGGATTCCCAGGGTTTTTTTCCTGTTATCAGCCTTGCCGCCGTGTTTTGGATAAGTTGTAAGCGTGCAAGTTGATATTGGGGTAACCCTATGTAGAGGGAGTTTGCGTAGTCCATTCGTGAATTAATGACTGTTCCAACTACCACTGCTTTGTCCTCCTTTGGAATGAAGGGGATGAGTCTGCGTAGAAGGCGAAGGAGATGGTGAGATCCGCTAACTACCGATCCTATTTGTGCCTCCATTGACATTTCTGAGTCAAAAATGACTCCGAGGCTCTTGGCCTTGGTTCTTGGTTCTTGGGGAGATGGTCTGTCCACGTTGGGATTCTGCCACAATCCCAACATTCCCAGGTATGAATGGGGCCTTACAGGGTCAAAGATCTGCCTGACTCCTCTCACAGGACCTGCATATATTAGTGCTGCGTACACACAAGCGGTTTTGCCGTCGGAATAAACTGTGAGGCCCTGTTCACACCTATGCGAATTAGATTCGCATAGGCTTACACCACATCCAATTCGCAGAACATTTTAAAATACATTAATTTGAATGCATCTGGTTCACATATGTGCGTTGCATTTGCACTGCTCACTGATCCGCAGCTAAAACGCAGAGGAACCGCTGAACAACTGATTTTTATCTTCGCAGTGAAACCGGAGCTTCAATTCGCAACGCACATGTGTGAACCCGGGCTGAAGGTTTCTCCGATGGAACTCCGCTCAAGCTGTCTTACATACACACAGTCACACCAAAGTCCGACCGTCAAGAACGTGGTGACGTAGAACATGTACGATGGGACTAGAAAAAGGAAGTTCAATAGCCAGTAGCCAATAGCTTCCGTCTCGTACTTGCTTAAGAGCATTTGCTTCAGAGCATGTGTTGTTTTTGGTACGGCGGAACAGCATACAGACAAGCGCTTTTCCCTATAGGAATTTGTTCCGTTGGAAAAATTTAGAACATGTTCTCTTTCTAGGTCCGTCAGAATTTTCGACATAAAAAGTCAGATGGGACACACACACTATCGGAATATACGATAAAAAAAGCTCCCGTCTGACTTTTTCTGTCGGAAATTCCGTTCGTGTGTTACACGGCATAAGAGGGTGCTCTTAAAGGGCCTTCAACTACTTCTTGAACTGCCACTACTTCTACAACTACTTGAATACCTGCCCTACTTTTTGTGCTTTTTTTTGAGCATCCTACAACACATAATTCTACTTTCATAGATTCCGAGATGAAAATGTTAGCCTGCCACAGTGCTTAGGGAGTAATTTCACACCACACCACACCACACAAAGGAGTGCTACATATCTAAACAAATAGCATCATGAAGACCAAACAGCTTTCAAACAAGCCCAGGTAACATTCTGAAGAAGAACCAGTTTGAGTTCACTTGTGGGCGTCATTCACCTCCCTTGAAAGCCACATGCATTCAGGTACGTCATGTATTTGAGCATTTATGAATTACAATGGCCAGAATATAAACTTATTCTGGGCATTGGAATGAATAAACACTAAATGCAGCTATAGTTTAGGTGTGTTTAGACATGTTTACACGTGTTTAGGTGCATCAAGCATTTTTTCTGCCCAAAAGCTCCTGTCCTGAATGCGCCGGTGATGGGGTTTTTTTCAGCTTGTAAACGCTGCTCTTCAACACACCTGTATACACCTATGTGTGTATGGCCACATACGTTGACATACCGTAGAGGTGCGTTTACAGGTTTAAAAAAGCCCCAAATGCCTGAAAAAATTTTGTTTTTTAAGCCCTATGTGCATGAGCCAAAAAACGAAACTTGCATCGTTCTTTGCAGCACCATCAGGACATGTGTTGATGGGCTTTGGGCTTGTGTGGATGACACAAGTTTGAGATGCTTCTGAGACCATTCAGAATTCATTGACAGATTCTACCTCCAGTTGGCCTACATTCTAACTTTCAGCAGGTTCAAAAACTTGTATAGGGAATACAAAACCCTTTTGGTGTAAACAAAAGCCCATCAACACAAGTACTTTCAGTGTCATTTTAATGTCCAATATCCTTAGCAGCCAGTAATGGTATGGCAGTTGGTAGAATTTAGTCATCAAGTTAAGGAAAGTTGGGCCCCCAGGAACAAAGTGAAACTAAATCAGGGAGGGGCAGAGAATAGATTTTTCTTGATAATAAATGTATAATTAATTTGGCCATAGGAAGTTTGAAATTTGGGCTGTTTAGCAGGAACTGGTTGAGATTCGAACCATGTATGGAGAGGCTGAATGTACCCAAGTTGATCGATTAATCAACTTGGGTACAACCAGCCTGTCATATTTTACATTCGATCTAGCGGCTGTTAACCGCAGCCAGTCACAGCCAGTCACTATGCAGATCGGCGTGCATGTCCCCGGGGGGTGCGCAGCGCGACGATTGGGGCTGAGGCTTTTCCCTTGGACATAGCCCAGCCCCGATCAGGGTAAAGAGCCAATGAAATTGGCTCTTTACCACGTGACCAGCCGTGTCCAATCACAGCCGGTCACAAATGTAAAGACAACATGGATAACAGCTGTTCCTGGGTTCTCCTCCTCGCACACTGATCCAGTGTGAGAAGAAGATCGCGGTAAACAGTGAGTTACCACATTACTGTGATATTACTATGCCCAGATTGCCCCCCTGAATAAAGAGGACCTGTCATCATTTCATCCGAGTACCTGTCTGAGCTCATCAGAGTACCTGTCATCCATCCATCCCACCTGAGTACCTGTCATCCATCCCATCTGAGTACCTGTCATCCATCCCACCTGAGTACCTGTCTGAGCTCATCTGAGTACCTGTCATCCATCCATC
>CM053028.1:254004305-254047613 GCA_028564925.1 Lithobates sylvaticus | reverse complement strand
AACTACAAAAAAAAAAGATCATCCACTGAAAGAAAATGTATATAAAGCACTGATTTGTTATACTTTGTCACTGTAGTAGTAGTAACTCTTGTGGAAGGACTGTTGCTCTTTTGAGACCAAATCCTTCTGTCCTTTGTGCAGCCTCAGTTGTCCCTCTTTTTGGCCTGATGTGCACATCTCTATACAAAATTTACTATTTTAGTACCAAAAATCTTATGCTACACCCAGGGGCGTATATACCGCGAGGCTAACAAGGCGTTTGCCTTGGGTTGCATTTTTCAGGGGGTAGGCGCCACCTCCAAGGCAGAAGGGAAGAGGCGGCTCTTTAATCACTACTCATCCTTTCAGTGGTTGTATCGGCATGATGCCTGCAGCTGCAGTATCCCCAGTATCGTTTTTTAGAACCGGCGAAAGGCTCTCTTGTAATAGCAATTGGAGCAGCTTAATAGCTGCTCGATTGTTATTACAAACAGCGGGAAGAGACTCCCCCCTCCCGCGGCTCTCTCGTGCTCTCCCGTCCCACCGGGAGACAGGACCGACCAGCTGGCACATCCGCCAGCTGGCTGGACAGCCAAGCAAAGCTGGGATCAGCTTGAATTGGTTGTTCGTAACAATAAACCAGAAGCGATGACATGACATCATTTCCGTTTTATTAAGAAACCATCAATGACAGTTTTTAAAAATCTAAAGCATTCAAAAACACATATTTTGGTGTTTTGAATGCTTTTAAGTGCAGAAGAGGGATTTGCGGTTTTATAGACACCGGATATCTCCATAAAGAGTACCTGTCACATGCCTTTTGCTGTCACAATGATGTTTACATTAAAACAAAAAAATAAAGAAATTAATAATTCTTTGCGCGCAAAGGTAAACGCACGCGTCGGTTGCACACGTAAACAGCATTCATCCCACACCTGTGAGGTATCACTGCGAACATCAGATCATGGGAAGTAATTCTATATCTGGCACTTGGACAAATCATGTCTCCGGGTCTGATGAGGAAGCTGCAGCTGTTCACTGTGAACGGATGCAGCTTCCCCATCAGACCCTAAGACAAGAACGGTATACCGTGGCTGGGTGGGACAAATTTAGATTGGGGGGGGATGCCTGATTTTAGTCTTACCTAGGGCAGCACAAAAGCAAAATACACCACTGGCTACACCAAGGTTTCTCAGCCTAGGGTTACTCCAGAGGTTGCAAGGGGTTCCTCAGGCAATGAGCAATTTCTGTCTTTCACATAAGATCCCACTGACACCATTGATCTTTTTAGCTAAATGTAAGGGGGGAATTCTTCCCAATGATCACAAGTGTGAGGAGCATTCTTCCCACTGACCATCACACTAATGTACCATGAGTCATAGCTATAGTAATTTTTAGCAGGGGTAGCCTGAGATCAGCAAGCTAACTCAAGGGTTCCTCAGTGTTGAAAAGCTTGAGAAAGCCTGTGTTATACAATACTTTTATCCAACCTCTATATTATTATACAGGATTTATATAGCGCCAACAGTTTGTGCAGCGCTTTACAACATCGGGGAAGACAGTACAATTACAATACAATTCAATACAGGAGAGATCAGAGGGCCCTGCTCGTTAGAGATTACAATCTAGAATCACTAGATTTGTTATTTTGAAAAGCCAATATAAAAAGAAAAAAAAAATAGGTAAAAAAAAGCAGTTCTGTGGCTTAACTAATCATTTTCTGCATAATAAATCTGTGGTCTGGTTAACCTGGGCCATGGCAGGAATGTGTCCTTTGTCTACATACTGTGTGCCAAAAGATGTCCCTGTAACATTTCAGAAGGTTGGGAGGTATGTTAGTAATAGTAGTTATAATGATTTATAAAGCCACACCATCTTTTACAAGGTTATACAGACTATGTAGGCTGATATCAGATGGGTGATTGTGCTGCTAGAAAAAAAATAAAAGTTGGCTAGCTACAGGATCACTAAAGCCAGCAACAGGATCGCTAAGAGGGTGTCTGTTTTTCCCTATGGAATAGCCCCTCTGTAGCTGGGTCAGTGAGATGTTGCTCACATCACTAGCGTAGCGATCAAGATTAAGCAGTATTCGGGCCAGCAACATCTCACTGCATCTGGCTGCACAGCCGTTCCATAGGGACAGACAGGCAACCTCTAGTGATCCTGCCCCTGGAGATTTGTTGCTAGTGGCAGAATCACCCATCTGACATCAGCCATACAGAGGCCATGACACACAGGAATTCACATACTCAATTTAATAATGAAATGTAAAAACAAAATGCAGAAATTTACTAAAGCAAGCCATAGATTTCATTACACACGTGGAAGGAAAGAAAATTGCTCACTTCTCACTCACTGCCTGTGTTGATGGGGGAATCCCTCCCGCTGCACTATTGTGTTTTGCCAGCAGGAAGCCTTCCCTGCCAACAGAACACAACGATCACTGCTGGCTGCTATAGCTGCCGGAAGTGAACACATGCAAAAATAAAAACAGACTGAAGTCGTTTTATGGATCAACTTCAGTACAACCAGCCTGCCCATAAGTGGATTAAATCTTGAATAAGAAAACAGCGCCACAGAGAAAAGGGGATGTCACTAATGTTAGACAGCTGCTCACCAAAACTTGATAAATTAATTAAAGTGCAAAGATAAAAAATGGCTAGCGCTGATCTACATACATCTTTTCGACTGTGAATGACCAAATTATCCAAAGTGCTAGACAAATTAATACATTGCATATACAATAAAAAACATCTATCAAGAAAAAAAAAGTGCCGCCGTGCATATAGACAATCTATATCCAAAAATAGTGCCAGCATGCAGTAAAGTGCAATCAATATCCTGTGCATCAAAGCAATAGTATAAATTATATTGTGACAAAATATTTAAATCAAAACAAATATGTTGAAAATGTTTTTTTTTATTTTACAAAAAACAGTCCCAGAAACAGTTTAATCCTGTGGTGCCTGAATTTATCAAAAGTGTAGTCCTTCTGTGTGTGTCACATGCCAACTCTGTGAATCCACCACCGGCTACACTAAAATGACTCACCAAAGGGAATGGCTAATAAGCAAAATGCTGTTATTCTCATCTAATGGCTCCAAATCCCCTGCTCAAGACACGATTTCTCACAGAGAAATCATATGTGTTGTACATGGAAGGAGGATAGAAGAAAGGAGGCTTCCATAGTGTGAATACGTCTAAAAATCAGGCTTTATTTTAAAAACACATTCCATAAAGCTCACATTTTACAAGTGTCATTCCCAACACTAGTGAAACAGCGCTTGTTCTTGTTTCTATCACCTCCGACCGCAATTACGATCAGCGTGCATGATGGCAAACTTTCCTCACCCTGCGCGTTTCGTCATGTGGCATCTTCTCGGAGAAATTCTAAAACTAATCTATCTAGCCCTGTAAAGCAAAAATCTCTATACATATCTTTTCTGCAGCCGCTCTACTCCAGTCCCACAATAAGCTGTCAGCGGCGGCTTCTCTGTGTAGGCATGTTCAGGAGAGGCAGCTTCCGCCGCTGGAGACCGGACTGGATAGGCTGTAGAAAAGGCATGTATAGCGATGATTGCTTTACAGGGTTAGGTAGATTAGTACACATTACCCTTTCCATCTATGGTCCATTTGGCAGAAGTTTTCCAAACTTTTACTTCAATTTTTTTGGCTCAAAAACGTCACAACCGATTTTTGATTAGTGTACATTAGCTGGAAGAAAAATGAACCAACTGTTCAATGACAGATTCTCGAACAATTTTTCGGCTAGTGTATGGGCACCATTAGGTAGATACCCTGTTATCATAAGGTATTATAGAAACTATGCTATGGAGCTAGATTGCTGTGAAGAGTCCATGTTTGTGTGACTTTATAATCTTTTTTTGTATTTTTCTGCAGTGTATGCATACTCTTTGTCATCCCAAAGCTGTTCTGAATTATTGCTTCTAACTTTGCATCTGTTTAGTAAATTGCAGGTTACAGTTACTCCCTGTCTAATTGTTCAGCAAATTACCAGTTCTGCTAAAAAAAAATTGAAATATGCTATTATTAATTTGTACCTGTATCCAGCTTTAGGACCACAAAGTAACAGTAGCCACACCTAGATGGATAATTCACTTTATCACCTTTCCGTAATTTTCATTTCCTGACGCACCCCATGGCAGCACACACATTGGGTTGTGACTCCGCCTCCACTAACCTGATAGGACTGGTTAGCTATAACATGGGTTGTGACTCCGCCTCCACAACCGATAGGACTGGTTAGCTATAAGATTCGAAGAGGAGTCCCCTGTTGCATTCTCGGTAACTATCACCTTAGAGGGGTGGGTCCGGTGTGCTGCCATGGGGTGCGTCAGGAAAGGAAAATTACGGAAAGGTGAGTATACAATTTTCCGTTTTCCTGACGCACCATGGCAGCACACACATTGGGAAATAACTCGCTACATGGGTGGTTGCTTGCAAGAAAAACATTTATTAACTTAGGTACAAGGTATGGATGAATTTGTTTGGATAATTGATTTTCCGAACTCGGCTGTAGTTAACTGAGCCGGGTCTATACGGTAGTGAGCCATGAAGGTGGTCTTTGAGGACCAGGTTGCTGCCCTGCAAATGGTCTCTGGTGAAACCTTACAATATGCTGCCCAGGAGGTTGCTACTGCTCTTGTCGAGTGGGCCCTCAGCTGTTCTGGTATTGGGAGATGCTGAACGGAGTAGGCTTTTTTTATAACCTTCACCAGCCAAGATGCTATGGTTCTTGAGGATGCTGCCTGGCCTTTCTTTGTGCCGTGTGGTATGACCAGGAGGCGTTCCGTTTTTCTAAATGTGCGCGTAATCTCCAGGTAGGAGGAGATGGCTGACTTGACGTCTAAGGGATGGGGATTCCCTTCACCGTTAAGGAGTACTGGAAGGTTGATTTCTGATCTGAAATGGAATGTAGTTGCCACTTTGGGCACAAATTGCTCCGATGGTCTGAGGATGACTCTGTCTGGGTAAAATACCAGATGTGGCTCTTTGATTAGCAGGGCCTGGAGTTCCGAGACCCTCCTGGCCGACGTTATTGCCAGTAGGAAAGCTACTTTTAGAGTTAAGTCCCACAGGGATGTTAAATCCAGAGGAAAAAAAGGTTCTTTTGAGAGTGCTTCTAGTACAATTGGTAGGTCCCAAGTCGGGAAGATTGGTTTTCTGGGAGGCTTGATCTTCAGACATGCTTTTTGGAATTGAATCACTAGAGGATTTGCGGCCCATTTGACACCTGTCATGGCGGACAGCGCAGAGACCTGGACTTTCAAGGTGCTAGAACTTAGGCCCTTTTCTAGTCCTAGTTGCAGGAATTCTAGGACTTGAGAGACAGAAGGGGATATTGGATCCAAGGATTGCTGGAGAGAAAAGGTGGAAAATCTTTCCCAGATCTTACTGTATACATTGTTGGTTGATTTTTTCCTGGCTTGCTGTAATGTGGATATTACTCTAAGCGAGCACCCTTGATCCAACAACCTCTCCCTCTCAACCTCCAAGCCACTAGATGAAGGCGTTCTGGGGATGGATGCAGGAATTGTCCCTGCGAGAGTAGGTCCGGGTATAGTGGAAGCGGAAGAGGCTCTTCGGTGTTGAGTTGCAGGATGGTCGCAAACCAAGGCCTCCTCGGCCAGAATGGCAGTACCGCCACTACCGTGGACGTCGAGTTCCTCAATCTGGCCAAGAATCTGGCTATTAGAGGGACTGGAGGGAATATGTACCCTAGCTGGAATTCCCAAGGATGGTGTAGACAATCGATCCCAGTTGCTGTCGGGTATGCTATTCTGGCTAGAAAGCGAGGACATTTGCTGTTCTCTGGTGTTGCTGCTAAGTCTATATCCGGCGTTCCCCATCTGCGTGTTAGCAGAGCAAAAGCCTGATTGCTGAGGGACCACTAGTTGTTTGAAACAAACACACGACTTAGGTCGTCCGCGAGTTGGTTTTGTGCCGCTGGGACGTATATTGCCCTCAGATCCATTAGATGGACTTGTGCCCATTCGAGTATGGGTCGCAGTTCCTGCATGAGAGTGTTGCTTCGGGTACCTCCCTGTCTCTGCACGTAGTTTACTGCTACCGTGTTGTCCATTCGGAGAAGGACGCTTTTCCCTGTGAGGAGGTGTGAAAAGGTTCGAAGGGCTTGCCAGGCGGCCCTGAGCTCTAGGACATTGGAAACTGTGCCCTGTGGTCGAAAGGGCCAGTGGCCTTGCACTCCCTGGTGTTGGTAATGTGCACCCCACCCATGGAAGCTGGCATCCGTCGTTACTACTTCTGGTAGTGGGGGTACAATAGGACGATGACGTGTCAGGTTGGTGGTTTTGGTCCACCACCTTGCAGAATTCTTCACTGCCTGCGTGATCACTATTCGTTGATTCATCGAATGTCCATTCCATTGCTTCAGGAACGAGTTCTGGAAAGTCCTCGAGTTCCACTGGGACCACTGGATCATTAGGAAGGTGGAGGACATTGACCCCAGAATGCTTAGGCATGATCTTGCGGATAAGTAGTCTGCTGTCAGGAGTCTTCCTACTTTGCCGATAAGTGGGTGCAGTTTCTCTTGGGGAAGGCCCACCGTGTTGGAACTGGTGTCTAATTCGGCTCCTAAGAAGACCATCTTCTGTGTTGGTATCAGGCTGCTCTTTTTCCAGTTTATCAGCCAACCAAACTGTTGGAGCGTAGAGATTAATACGGCTCGATGTTGTAAGAGCATTTCCTGACTGTCCGCCAGGAGGATAATGTCGTCTAAATAGTGTAGGGCTCTTAGTCCCTTCTCCCTCAGATGTGCTATAACTGGAAGCAGTACCTTCGTGAAGGTCCTGGGTGCCGTTGAAATCCCGAATGGGAGACTTTGAAACTGGAAATGTTGTTGGCCGATAGCGAAGCGCAGGTATTTTTGAAAGGTTTTGTGGACTGGTATGTGTAAATAAGCGTCGGACAAATCGACTGAGAGCATCCAGTCTCCTACCCCTGTTGCTAGCAGTATGGACTGAAGACTCTCCATCTTGAATGATTCGACTTGTATTGATCGATTGAGTCGTTTCAGGTCTAGCACTGGTCTTAGATCGCCCGTTTTTTTTGTGACTAGAAAAAGGGGGGAGTAGAAACCTGCACCTCTCTGTTCCTTTGGAACTTCTGTAATTGCTTGCTTCTGTAGAAGCTCTATGATGTATTTGACTAGAAGCTTGCGCTTCAGGATTGAAGATGGAAGTCTGGTGACCCTGTAGTAATTTTGAGGAGGAGTGTGTTTGAACCTCCACCTGTGGCCTTCTTGAATGGTGGTGATCGTCCAATGGTCTTGAATGTGATCTATCCAAATTTGAGCGAATAGCCTCAGCCTCGCTCCTACTATTGCGGGCTGGGCGGTCGTGGCATCAAAAGGACTTTGGTTGGTCCCCGGGGGTTGTGCCTTTAGCCTTTTGTAATCTGACAAAGGATGGCTGCGTACCCCGCCAGTTCCGCTTGAACTCCTTGCCTGGTCTGTATGCTCTTGCATCTCGGTACCTCTCGGGCAGATGGCGTCTGAAGGGGGGTTTTTTTTTGCTTTGGCCTTCTATCCGACGGGATAAGGCCTGATTTTCCTCCCGTGACCTTAGAAATTGCCGAGTCCAGTTTGGGGCCGAAAAGGTTGATACCGTCGTAGGGGATCCTACACCAGCTGGACTTAGAAGTTGTGTCCGCCACCCAGGGCTTTAACCATAGTGCTCTTCGAGCGGTCACGGAGGACAACATTGCTCTCGCTGAGGACCTGATTACATCCACCGCTGCTTCTGCTACAAAGTCCCCTGCCAGGTTAAGTTCTTGTAGGGCGGATATGATCTTTTCTTGATCTGCCGCCTCCAGTAGCAGTTTCTCTGTGCTGGTGGCCCAGCATGAGATGGCTCTACCTACTGCTGCCAAAGTGATTGCTGGCCTGCAAGCTCCCCCTGCCGCTGAATAGGTCTTTTTAAGGTCGAGGTCTATCTTGCGGTCCATCACGTCCTTAAATGTTACTGCGTCTTCTATTGGCAGGGTTACGTGGCGTGCTAATCGCATAAGTGAGGAATCCACTACCGGGGCTGTAATGAGGGGACTCACCGATGTTTCCTTCAGCGGGTAGAGCTTATTTAGCCTATTGTTTAACCCTGATTTTTTATCTGGTTTCTGCCACTCGTCTTTTATGAGTTCGTCGAGTTCCTCGATGAACGGGAATGTTTCCGGGTCCTTCTTGAGGTTTGGAAAATATTTTCTTAGCTTCGGGGGGGATTCCCCCTGCTCCTCCCATCCAATCGCCTCCTTTACCGATTTTGCGAATGGTTCTATGAACGCAAAATCAAAGGCCGTGGGTGGTAACACTTCCTCTTCCTCTGGGGAATCCTCCTGTTCTTGTTGGGAATAGGAGGTAGAGGCTGAATTAGCGGGTCCGACCGGCTCGTAGGCTGCTACTTGCATAATTGATTCCTTTACTGATTCCCTTATTATATTGGATGCCTCTCTTGCATCGGATTCCTTGTCCCGGGTTGCTTCCTCTAAACATGCTTGGCATGCTAATTTGCCTGGTAGGGCTTGCACTCCGCAAACCCAACAGGTGTTAGGCGCAGGACGTGTATGTCCTCCGTCGCGCTGTGGGTGAGCAGAAGATGAGCTTCTGTGGTGAGAGGATCTTGACCGACTCCTATGGGAGTGTGAATGCCTTGAGGGGGAGCGCTCTTTTCTTTTAGAATGCGATGACCCCGATGATCTGCCGGAACTGCCAGAGAAAGAATGGCGTTAGTGGCAATGCTCTCTTTTTCTCCTCTTCTTACTTACCTAGTCATGTTGCCCCCTTACCTTGTAGTTCGCGGCTGGTCTGCTGGAGCAGCGGCCTCCATAGGAAAAGGTAAGGTATACCTGAGAGAGTAAAAGGTGTATGTGTTTTTTTTTTTTTTTTCAAAATGCATTGCAGAGTGAGCAGCAGGTGCTGGTTTAAGTAACAGAGAGATAAGGTATTGCTTACCAGAGACTGAAGGAAATGTGGCCAACAGGACAGCGTTTTGGAGCGAAAAACCGAGGTGGAGAGTGTTTGTTTGCAGCATGTCAATGCAAAAAAGGCTCAGATCGCCTTTTAAATTTGCCGCCGTCGCGGGAGTGATGACGTCACTGCCGCGCATGCGCCGTAGCGGTCCGCGACGCTCGGCGCCATTTTGGAAGCTGGCAGCTATGGGGATAGCGCTTGTGTCACTTCCTGAGCGCCGAGGGAGTACTGTGCGGCCGCCATGATGGAGGAGGCAAGCCGGCCGAGGCACTACAAGGCCCAGCGCGGCCGAGAGGGGGATTTAAGACACAGGATGCAGAGGTGAACTTGCAGTAATTAGTGTAAACAATCGATAAGAGAGAAGATAAAAGAGAATATAAAACAGGATGACCGCTGCATACCGTATAAAACCTATTTAAGGTTTGTCAGGCATCCACTTCTTTTTAGCCCCTGAGACCACCAGAGTGGGGCTTCCCTTCGTTTTAGCTCATTTAGAGACTGTACAGATAGGGCTTCCAGCTAGGAGAGGCTGAACCTAGTGGGGCGAAGCGGTAAGGGGGGTCCCATATTCTAACCGATCCTTCTTGATCAAAACCGATCGACTATCAGGTGAGGAAAAAAAGGAGAATGCAACAGGGGACTCCTCTACGAATCTTATAGCTAATCCTTTAACTTGCTGAAGTAACATGTAGGTAGGGTGCAGCATGGTGCAGTGGCAATAACACACAAATTAATTTTTTTGCTATTAGCAGCTAACCAGTCCTATCAGGTTGCGGCCAGGCCGCCCTGTGCCCAAGCAGGAACATGTCCAAAGAATTTGCAGGCTCTACACTTTCCCTCCTTTCCCTGCCACTAATTCTGTCCCTACCAGGTTGGGAACCTGTTTCTACTCTACCAACTCGCAAAATGCATGTCAAACCTTGGAGCAAGTGCCTTAAATAGGCTCTGCCTGCCATGGTGCGTCAGGAAAGTTTACAAATAATCCAGTGGGAGGGCAGCCCAGCTGAATTAATACAGTGCACAGGGCAAATCTTAGTTAATGGTCCTACTTGTGGCCAAAGATACACTTTGGCCACAAGCAAACATTTTGAATTTAATACGTAAAAAGGCATAAAATACATTTAATAGCATTTAATATTATAATTCCTTTTTTCCCCAGGTCTCAGACTTCGCTGGCCTGTCTGGTTTGCAAGAGTTGGTGCTCTTTTCCAGTGGGACAGAGACAACTGAAAATAACACTTTTAAAGCACTGAGTAACTTGATAGTGTTGGAAGTATGGAAGAATAAGTTAACAACTATTCCCAGATCACTTCCACCAAGTATGGAAGTTTTGAAACTTGGAGACAATTCCATTCGTTCTGTTCATCACTATGATTTTGATGGATTAACCAAGCTAAAGGTGCTTGAAATCCAGAACAACATGCTGGTGACATTGTCCTTTGACACGTTCTCTATGTTGACAAATATACAGCGCCTGATCCTGGACAGTAACGGAATGCAAAGCATATCTGGAACAGCTAAGCTGACACAACTAAGATACCTAAGCTTGGAGAACAACAAGATGCTCTTCTTTCATGAAAATTTCTTTTCACACTTTCCAAGCTTGCAATTTCTTAAGCTGGGAGGAAACCAACTGGCTAAAATTCCAGCGCAACTTCCCCGATCACTGCTTTCTTTAAAGCTTGAGAGGAATAACATAAAAAATGTTCGTGTCAGAGATTTAAAGCAATTGGAAAATCTATATGAACTTAACCTTTCTGGGAACCAACTTTCCTCAGCAGATGGTATCCAGTCTATTGTCAATCTTACCTCTTTAGATCTGACCAAGAACCACCTCTCATCTCTCCCAAATAAACTACCAATCAAATTACAGAGACTTGACTGCAGTGATAACCAGATTTCAAGAGTGACAGCACAAGACATAAAGGGACTGTCAAACCTTGAACATTTGTTCCTGGACAATAATGGAATGATTCAGTTTGAAGAGAGAATACTTCATGGGTGTATTCACTTGTCCAACTTGGCCATGGAACAAAACCTTCTGGCCTCAATTCCACAGGGGTAAGTTTGTTACCTACTAGACAGTGGATGATGTCAAATTGGCAAACATATAATATTTAAAAAGATAAAATCAATTCAATTAAACTACTGATCTTCATTTGATTCAGAGCCAGTAGCTATATTCATCAAGTCTACAGAGCACATGCATTAAACAAGATATCTAGTGGCGCATTACAAAGGGGTAGTGAGAGAGTAGGATATGGCACTTGTGTGGTTCCCCTGGTTCCAATGGTGGGCATAGTTTGCCACTCTTGATGAGCTCAACTCCCATAAGCCAGCCATAGATGGTTGGAATCTCGGCCTGTTCAGCAGGGACTGGCCGAGATTCAATCAATATAGTGGCAGGCTGATTATCAATCTATAAATCAATTTGGGTACTACCAGCATGTCAGATTTCTAGCATGCAATTATTGCCAGCGATTATAGCAGGAGGGATTCCCCCATCAACACTGCCTTATTTCTTAAAAGTGGTTGTAAACTCCATTCATGAAATCTGACCTAAGCACATTTGTGTCGGGGAGGGTGCTTAGAGATAGATTAGCAGAGAGCTGGTCTATTCACAGTAGAGCTCTGCATGTTTCTTCTCAGGAAGAGGGCTAGCATCCTCAACCAGGACATGGAGTTTGCATGTTCTCCCTGTCCTTGCATGAATTCCCTTCAGCTACTCTGGTTTCCTCCCATACTACAAAGACATGTTGGTAGGTTAATTAGTTCCTGTCTTAACTGGTCCTAGTATATGTATGTATGTATGTGAGGTAGGAACCTTGAATTGTAAGCCTCTTCAGGACAGGGACTGATGTGAATGTACAGTATTTAAAGTACTGAGTAAATTATTAATGTTGTACAGTAAAAATACCTCTAATAAATATCGTATTTATCGGCGTATAACATGCACTTTTTTCCCCTTAAAATCAGGGGGAAATCGTGGGTGCGTGTTATACGCCAATCCCCATTGTCTGTGAAGGGAAGAGGAGCAAGCGCCGCCGAAAAAGACCACGCCAAGTGTACTGTGTACTCGGCTCCGCTCCGCTCGCAGTCCCGCTGTCCCGCCTCCCTGCTGTCTCTGAAGGGAAGAGGAGCGAGCGTCACCAAAAAAGACAGAGCCGAGTGTACTGTGTACTCGGCTAGACTCCACTCCGCTCGGCTCCGCTCACAGTCCCGCCTTTACATCCTGCCATTGGACCGGTGTGGTGTCCATCATAGGAGCCGGGCCAAGAGGCGGGACTGCGAGAGGAGCAGAGAGGAGCCGAATACACAGGACATCCAGCTCTGTGTATCTCGGCGGCGCCGACGCGTGTTATACAGCGATAAATACGGTAAATAAGGCTCATGCCCAATGGAGTTTGTTTTTAGGTCTCAGCTGGTTAAAATCAAGATAATTATGCTCCCGCTCTTATTTTTTTTAGGCTTCCGGTGACCCTTACCCGGTTAGACCTCAAAGGCAACAAAATTGAACACATTGGAGTTCATGATGTAAATAATTTGAAACAGCTTCAAGTTCTCAACCTTCGAAATAACAAAATCACTTCCCTAGATCACCAGGTTTTGGAGTGCTTGCCACGTTTGCAACACCTTTATTTAGATGGCAACCCCTGGAACTGCACCTGCAAACTTCTGAAGGTCAGAAATGTATTAGTTGATAAAGGAACTGATATAAAAGAAGGACATTGTATCGAACCAAGTTACTGCCGTGGTGAAAGATGGATGTCCTCTGAAACTATGTTACGGCATTGTGGGAGCAGCTACACCTTTGACAAAAGTAAAGAACACAAGAAAAAGCTAAAATTTAATGAACTGCTTCACATGGAAAATGATGAAGACTATGATTATGACCTGATACACTGATGGGTCTTCTACTTTGAAGGTCTGCCTCACTTATTATGAGAGTTTTGGAATTGTTTCTTTTTTTCTTTATTTAATGAGACAAAGTAATCATTATGAACATGTTTATGTTTCTTAAGTAAAATTCACAAAATACAAACATAATAATGAAATCTGGTATCCTGGACAAATTATTTTTAAGGACAACCATTTTTTTATTTGGTTTAGTTTTTAATAGAATGGGGAAGAGTTAAAAGCATTGTACACTTTCAAATGTCTTTGTTGTTATGACTAAATATTAGTGTAGTTGTATTCCCCAGGCTGTTTGTTTATTTTACCTTGTAATGCTGGGCTTACATGTTGTGGCTACAGTTTGTAGTGTCAGGGCTGACATTTCCTTATGTCCATGTATTCATTCACTTAGCTTGTTCCTGTTCGCTAAAGGGACAGGCTTTACCATTTCCTCTGTGTTGCATCACAAATGTGGGAGTACTAATGCGATGAAAGACTGTATGGTGATCTCTCTGTTATTACTCTACTGGTTTGTGTCTGTGTCAGATTAGATTTCTGCTTAGCCCTCACCTGCAGCGCACAAGACTCAGGGATTGTGGGATATGTAGTTTCTTCACAGGAAGTGTCAGTTTTTAAAATACAGAGATCATACACGACCTGCGCAGTGCAATGCCGTATGATCTATATTTGAACACAAATAGAAAACTCTGACACAGAAATGTGAAGATTTACTCTACTATAGGGAATACATACAGGACAAAAAAACAACCTAAAAATGACATGATTAATGCACATCTTATGCAGGTGGAAAATACAGGTAGGTTTATAATGTCAGTTTATTTTTCCATCTGTGACCTAATTGGGTAGATGCCATCTCACTTCCTGTCCCTGTGATGCCTTTAAATTGAGATACGGTAATCACTGGGACAGGGAGGCACAGACAGCAATGAAACAATGCCAGGAGTTCTAACCCTTCATTGCTTTACTAAAAAGGTTTTTAAGCTTTTTTATTTGTCCTTGTTGGAGAGAATTCTTAAATGTTATTTTCCTAGTTGCAGGTGAGGAGAAACATTCCTGATAAGGACACAAACAATAAAATCCTGCCAGAGGTTCCAGCCCTTTCCACGCTCTGTCCAAAACTTAATAAACCATTTTGACTGGAGTTGAGTTTTTTTTTTTTTAACAGAAAAGTTTTTATTTATCAAACACAATAAATAAAAAATAAAAAGGTACACATTCCATCAGTCTACATAGCAAAAGTTACAGTAGTGTATGCTTACAAAGGTTCATTGAGCAAACAAAACATTTGGTCTGATATTTTAAGGCACTTATGGTTAAGCATTTGGAAAGGGGTCGTTTAGGTACATTAAAGGATAACAACCTAATGGGGGGGGGGGGGGGCTCCACAAGAAGGATAAGGGAGAATATGAGAAGAGACTATAGGGGGTGGGGGGGTCCCAAAGGGGGGAATAGGAAAGGATTAGGGAAAGTAAGGGGGAGGAGCATACATCAGAAATCATCACTTCGCCAGGCTCTCATCCTTCATCAGTACAAGTTCTAGTTAGGATTCGGACTCATCTTCACCCATTTTCCCCAGATCTTATCAAATTTCTTGGGACACTTATGGCTCATGTATGTTAATTTATATAGGGGTAGTACCTTATCAATCATTGACCTCCATTGGAAGACCGTCGGTGGGTCTGTTAGTTTCCATTTGCATAGAATTATTTTCCTGGCATAGAGAGCTGAGAACACAAACAACTGCTTGTGTTTATTAGGCGTGATGGTGTCACATATTCCCAGGAGAAGGATTCTGGGGTCGATATCTACCTGTAGCCCCCCTGTCTCATTAATCTCATTCACCACTCCTCTCCAAAAGTCTTGCAGTAGGGGGCAAGTCCGTACTACATGCATGAAGATTCCCACCTCATTCAGACATTTAGGGCAGCAGTCTGACTGTGTCGGGTAAATTCTAGCCAGCTTTTGAGAGGTGTAGTAAACTTTGTGCAAAAACTTGAGCTGCATATATCTGTCTCTGGCAGATATCATTAACGGTATATATTGTTGGATCCCCTCATCCCAGTCCTCTGATTCCAGATTTGGAATGCCGCTCTGCCAGCAATGGAAAAGTTGTGTATTTTGGTTCGTATCACAGGAGGAAATTCTAAGATATAGGGATAAAATGTGTACATGTCTGTTAAAGACAGATAGAGACTTAAGGGTCAGAGGAAGTTGGAGGGTCAGAGGGTCAGAGGAAGTTGGAAGGTCAGAGGAAGTTAGAGGGTCAGAGGAAGTTGGAGGGTCAGAGGAATTTGGAGGGTCAGAGGAAGTTAGAGGGTCAGAGGAAGTTAGAGGGTCAGAGGAAGTTAGAGGGTCAGAGGAAGTTAGAATGTCAGAGGAAGTTGGAGGGTCTGAGGGAGTTGGTGGGTCAGAGGATCAGAGGAAGTTGGAGGGTCAGAGGAAGTTAGAGTGTCAGAGGAAATTGGAGGGTCAGAGGAAGTTAGAGTGTCAGAGAAAGTTAGAATGTCAGAGGAAGTTGGAGGGTCTGAGGGAGTTGGTGGGTCAGAGGATCAGAGGAAGTTGGAGGGTCAGAGGAAGTTAGAGTGTCAGAGGAAGTTGGAGGGTCAGAGGAAGTTAGAGTGTCAGAGGAAGTTAGAGTGTCAGAGGAAGTTGGAGGATCAGAGGAAGTTGGAGGGTCAGAGGAAGTTGGAGGGTCAGAGGGTCAAAGGAAGTTGGAGTGTCAGAGGAAGTTGGAGTGTCAGAGGAAGTTAGAGGGTCAGAGGAAGTTAGAGGGTCAGAGGAAGTTAGAGTGTCAGAGGAAGTTAGAGTGTCAGAGGAAGTTGGAGGGTCAGAGGAAGTTGGAGGGTCAGAGGAAGTTAGAGGGTCAGAGGAAGTTAGAGTGTCAGAGAAAGTTAGAGTGTCAGAGGAAGTTGGAGGGTCAGAGGAAGTTGGAGGGTCAGAGGAAGTTAGAGTGTCAGAGGAAGTTAGAGTGTCAGAGGAAGTTGGAGGGTCAGAGGAAGTTGGAGGGTCAGAGGAAGTTAGAGTGTCAGAGGAAGTTAGAGTGTCAGAGGAAGTTGGAGGGTCAGAGGAAGTTGGAGGGTCAGAGGAAGTTGGAGGGTCAGAGGAAGTTAGAGTGTCAGAGGAAGTTGGAGGGTCAGAGGAAGTTGGAGGGTCAGAGGGTCAGAGGAAGTTGGAGGGTCAGAGGAAGTTGGAGGGTCAGAGGAAGAGATGGAGTGGGAGGATGAGGGGGAGAAAGAGTATGAAGGGTGAGAGAAAGGGAAAGATAAAAGGAGACGGTCGTCTCCACGTTATGTGGTTCTTTTTATTTTTACAAAGTTTTATTGTAAAAATAATTAATAAATACTTTTTTGGAAGACAACTTGGGTGTGATATCTGTCTGCATTGCTTGTATTGCTTACTATTTCTTACTATGGTGCAAATAATCCATCTCATGTACCATGACCATCTTCTCCTTGTCAGGTCACCTGAGACCAGGTGACAGGTGCACTCAGTAGGAGTCAGAAGTGCACCGCTAGGTAGTGGACCTTAGGACTGACTGCTGCGGATTGTACCCAGGGAGATTCAGGACACAGGTCTACTGGATCACTAACACAGATCCCAGTGGGAGCTAGAGCATAGATTCCCCAGGGCGCGGAGTCTAAGAGCCAGCAGGTGTTCACCAGAGCCTCTAGTGGTGAGGATGGACTTCGCTGCAGTCTGGCTCCAGGTTGCGGCCCCCAGGGTCTCACAGCTCACGCTCACAGTAGATTACAGGAGAAGGAAGCAGCAGGCTGGAACGACAAGGATAGTAAGGGGATAAGGCAGAGGTCAGGGCAACTAGCAGACAGGAACAACAGAGTACACGCCAAAGGTTCAGGGTCACAGGCAAACAGGGATGGTCGGGAACATGTCAAAGGGTCAAGGTCGCAAGCAGACAGGAATCGTTGAGAACACTCCAAGGTCGGTAACAGAGACAAACATAGAGCACACGACAAGCAGGAACCAGGAAGCCGAACACACCATGGATACACAATGGTTGATCAGCACCACTGGCTTGCAGTGCACAGGTTAATATAGGGTTCCCTGATAGGGCCTGGGGTGGAGCCATGCTTAGAGGAGAGGTTATAAAAACCACCAGGTGAGAGTGGCTGGCCAATTAGTCTGAACACATGAGGAGAGGTAAGCAAACAGGGGAAGATTACTGCATAACCATGACACTCCTTCTTTTCATCCTACTCCCCTTTTTCCTTCCTTTGTTAGGGTTAGCTTGGTTAGGGTTATCTGTGATATGGTATAGAAACATCTATATGTACACAAACACACACACCTTATAAAATAATGACACTATTAAACTCACGTCAACTGTATCAAATAATTCTTTATTTTAACCACTTCCCAACCGGCGCACGACGATGTACGCCAGCAGAATGGCACGGACAGGCAAAAGGGCATACAGGTACGTCCCTTTAAGACTGCCGCCGTGCCATCGCATGCGCGCCGGTCGGGACCCCCGTGAGTCCGGTCGCGGGCCCATCGGACTCGATCGCCGTGGGGATACCCGCGATCGTCTCACGGGAAGGCTGAACGGGGAGATGCGGGAGTAAACAGCATCTCCCCATTCTGCCTAGCACCTAGTGACACTGATCTCTGCTCCCTGTGATTGGAGCAGAGATTAGTGTTCACTAAATCACAGCCACGCCCCCCACAGTTAGTAACACGCCCCTAGGAACACTTAACCCCTACACTGCCACCCCCTGGTTAACCCCTTCACTGCCAGTGTCATTTACACAGGAATCAGTGCATTTAAATAGCACTGATTGCTGTATAAATGACAATGGTCTCAAAAATGTGTCAAAAATGGCCGATGTGTCCGCCATAATGTCGAAGTCACAATAAAAATCGCTGATCGGCGCCTTTACTAATAAAAAAAAAAAATTATTAATAAAAATGCTATAAAACGATCCCCTATTTTGTAAACACTATAACTTTTGCGCAAACCAATCAATAATTGCTTATTGCGATTTTTTTTACCAAAAATATGTAGAGGAATACATATCGGCCTAAACTGAGGAAAATATTTTTTTTTTATATATTTTTGGGGGATCTTTATTATAGCAAAAAGTTTTGTTTAAAGCGCAAAAAATTAAAACCGCAGGGGCGATAAAATACCACCAAAAGAAAGCTATATTTGTGGGGAAAAAAGAACGTCAATTTTGTTTGGGAGCCATGTCGCACGACCGCGCAATTGTCAGTTAAAGTGACGCAGTGCCGAATCGCAAAAAGTGGTCTGGTCTTAAAGCGGAAGTAAACCCATCGATTTAACAGTCTAAAAAAAAAAGGCATGCCGGGAATGCTAACTGCACATTGGTTGTGCTCTCAACCAAACAGTCAAACCATCCAATGGCTGGTGTCATAATGGATCACATGTGCAGCACTGTGGCAGTTGAAGATTAAACAGAGGAAAAGATGGCAGCTTCCTTGGCTGAAAACGATAGGGGGGTTTACTTCCACTTTAAGCCAGGAAAATGGTCCGGTCTGAAAGTGGTTAATCAATGAAAATTGACACCATGCAGTAGGTTCAGCAGAGTACAATGTTTTGATCTAAGCCTCAATTGCATCTAGCAGCGCTCAGAAATAGGGAATGCCTCATCCCCAACAAAGACATAAGGCTCCAGAGGTTGATTTGTTCCAGGAAGTGGGTGATTATCAGGAAGATTCATTGAGTTTTCACATAGCATCTTGCCAAAAGAAGAATGAGAGAAGATGCTGCAGTCAGAGCTACTTCCATTTGATCCTATATCCACATAGGTAAATGAATAATTGGCATCAGCCACTGCCATTAGAACGAAGGAGAAATATTTTTTGTAGTTAAAGTATTTTGAGCCACTACCAATTGGGCAGATTATTCTTATGTGCTTTCCATCTACTTCACCCACACAATTTGGAAAATTGCACCTCTCCCAAAAAACTTTGGCAATTTTAATCCAGTCTTCACTAGTCAGCTTCTTCATCACCTTATCTTTCAAAACTTGCCAGATAGCTGCACAGGTTTCATGCACAATAGAACGCATGGTCGATTTTCTCAGCTTGAATTCATATTGTAAACTGGCGAATGAATTGCCGGTAGCTAAATACCTGAAAGCAATGAGAAGTATAATTAATAGTCTTTTTTACAGTTTTTGCTCTAAAGACGAGGTGGCTATTTTTGTTGGCTATTTTTATTTTCTCCAAAAATTGGGAAAAAATAAAATAAAAAATTCTATAAGATACTTTGAAATGGTTTCTGTTTGCATGGGGATGGGTACTAAATCTGAAATATAGCATATTATTTAAAAAAATATGTTACCTTAAGGTGACTAGTAATTGGTCAGCTGGCTCCACACTCTTGCGAAAGTTGGTGTTCTGATGCTCCAAACTGAAGAGGTAAGATTACATAGATAGTGGAAAAGGTATCAGATGAGCAAGTGGGGTGAAAGTGTAGACAGTTAGGAGGGATAGAGGGGTGAGGGATGTAGGGTTGGATGGAGGAATGGGGAGAAAGTTGAATATTTACACAATTACTCACCTGCCCACTGACATACAAGTATAGTTGAAAAATGTCACATCATGTGCCCATAGATCATTATAGATGATCCTGAACTGGCTGCTCTCCTCCCTATTTGCAATAACAGGGTGAACCCAGTATCTTCTACTTGGCAGCATCATCCTCCTCCTCCTCCTCAACCTGCTTTTTTTCTTTTTTATTATGACTCCAGAAGTAGCAGTTTTTACTGCAGCCATAACCAAAGGCAATGAATGGTGATACATGCTGTCCACGCTCCTCTCTACACACTCCACAAAAACCGGGAAGAGAACAGTAAGTAAATACAGCTACTTTTGTATTTTTTTTATATTTCTTTAGTTGCTTGGTGTTTTCTGGCCAAGGCCAAAATGATCTCATACATCCCAGGAGTCTTCATAGACATTTTTTATATTCATCTGGAGGAGGGGCTTTCTCACCTATGCACATTCTCCTGCCTGCATGCTTAAGCTAAGGGCAGATGGATTCCAGAAAGTAAATGCAAGATAAATCATCTGCCCTTACTCAAGATGGCTGCCGCTAGAAATGCTAGATAGGTGTTTTTTTAAAAGTGATTTCTCAACAAAATAAAGCATGGAGACATGGATGGGTGGGTGAGCTTGCTTTAACTATTAAATATGAATTAAATAGCTTTTTCAGGTTGTGGTGCTCAGATACAGTTTTGTTCCACTTTAACCATCTTACACCCACGCTATAGCCAAATGACGGCTATAGGGCAGACTCACATTGCCGGGAGGGGTCTATTGACATCCTCCCGTGATCGGGAAGGGTAAAGAGACAATCACAGCGACTCTTTACCATGTGACCAGCTGTGTCCAATCACAAAAAATGTGCTGGTTATCGGTAGTCCACTCCTTATGCTGACAGTGTGAGAGGAGAGCTGATAACCAGCAAATCCACACAGGGAACATCTACACTGATAATCAGGGCACTGATCATCTCTTGATTATCAGTGCAGCCCCAACAGTGCCCACAAGTGCTGCCAAATGCCAATCAGTGGCCATCAGTCCTGCCAGTGTACATCAGTGATGCCTATCAGTGCTGTCAATCAGTGATAATCGATGATTCCTGTCAGTGCCCACAAGTGCTGCCAATCTGTGCTCATTAGTGCCCATCAGTGCTGCCTCTCAGTGTCACCTATCAGTGTCCATCAGTACCACCTATCAGTGCTACATATCAGTGCTGCCTCATCAGCACATATCAGTGGAGGAGAAAAATTACTTATTTTGAAAATGTTATAACAGAACTAAGAAAAACATTTATTTTTAATATAGTTTGCAGGCTTTTTTCATTTGTTTAGTGATAAATTAAAAACCCAGTTGTGATTAAATACCAGCAAATGAAAGCTCTATTTGTGGGAAGAAAATGATAAAAATGTCATTTGGGTACAGTGTTACATGACCGTGCAATTGTCATGCAAAGTGCAACAACACTGAAAGCCAAAAATTGGCCTGGTCAGGAAGGGGGTAAAAGTGCCCAGTAGGCAAATGGTTAAAGAAAAATCTCATTGAAAATCTTACATTCAGTGTCCTAAAGGTTGATGCAATGTTCACAACTCTGAGGGTCCTTACAGCAACTTCCAGACTGTGCACCCACCGCAGTGTGTCATGGGTACCCATCTTCTGACAGTGATGTAGCCAACCATGCAAGGACCACCGGTCCCATGATGCTTTTCAGGCATGCATTGGGACCTGAGTAAAAGCAGCCTGCCTATTGTGTATGTGTGCACCCATGATGTGAGTTTGCATGTAGTCCACAGAAGTGGCAACACTAGGGTGACAACACTGAGTTTGCACTGTGTGAGTGTTGTCACCCTGAGGTAGCACATCCCTGGCAGGATTGGTGGACATAGCTGGGCAAAAAAGAAGGGAGGGAAATGAGACCATAGCGGGCTCACGATTGCTCACAGCGGGAAAAGAAAGCAGCAAAATGGTGTTTGTGAAAAAAGTAAACTTTATTGAAAAAAATCACGCAAACAGAGAGAAAAGAAACCCCACAGGTGTATCACATGTCAAAGCCTGTGGGATCCTTTCTTAAACAATACCACATAATCAGGTAAAATATGTAGCTGTTGAAGAGAAATGTAACAAACTAAACAAAAACAAAACAATGTTGTGTATTAAAAACAATGCTGAACACTGCTGTCAATAATGAATGCCCCCCCCCCCCCCCTCTCCTCCTCCCCACCCTAGCAACCCGATGCAGCACTCTGGTAATTGTTTGCATGAGGCGGGTACGAAGCAAAGTAATACTTTCTGTGAAATGTCCTTATTTAGCCGTACCAGACTAATGATATGGAGTATATATCCGTGACATCCATAGAGATCCTGTCAGAGAGAAAATATATATTTGCTTCCCTTATGTGGAGTATTGAGTCTATGGCTGGTATAGAGAATTTTCATTTTTTGGAACATTTTAACTGCTTCCCGAGCAGCGCACACAGATGTACGTCGGCAGAATGGCACGGACAGGCATAAGGGCATACAGGTACGTCCCTTTGAATATGCCGCCGTGCCATTGCGTGGGGGGATACCCGCGATTGTCTCATGGGGAGCACGAACGGGGAGATGCGGAAGTAAACAGCATCTCCCCGTTCTGCCTAGCAACAAGTGACACTGATCTCTGCTCCCTGTGATTGGAGCAGAGATCAGTGACTGTCACACACAGCCACGCCCCCACAGTTAGCAACATGCCCCTAGGACACACTTAAACCCCTACACTGCCACCCCTGGTTAACCCCTTCACTGCCAGTGTCATTTACACAGGAATGGTCCCAAAAATGTGTCAAAAATGTCAGATGTGTCTGTCATAGTGTCGCAGTCACAATAAAAATCGCTTATCGCCGCCATTACTAGTAATAAAAAAATGATTAAAAAATATGCTATAAAACTATTCCCTATTTTGTAAACGCTATAACTTTTTGGCAAACCAATCAATAATCGCTTATTGCGATTTTATTTACCAAAAATATGTAGAAGAATACGTATCGGCCTAAACTAAGGAAAAACATTTTTTTTTATATATTTTTGGGGGATATTTATTATAGCAAAAAGTAAACAATAATGTGTTTTTTTCCAAATTGTCGCTCTTTTTTTGTTTATAGCGCAAAAAATAAAAACCGCAGGTGTGATCAAATACCACTAAAAGAAAGCTCTATTTGTGGGGAAAAAAGGACAGCAATTTTGTTTGGAAGCCACGTCGCACAACCGCGCAATTGTCAGTTAAAGCGACGCAGTGCCGAATCGCAAAAAGTGCTCTGGTCTTAAGCCAGCAAAATGGTCCGGTCTGAATGTGGTTAATTTAATTTCGTTTTTTAGGGTGGCCCTCCGCTTTAATTAACCTTTTGTTTTGGTTAATTCTCCTTTAAGAGGGTGTGGCAGGGGTGTGTCCTGTGCCTACATACGTTTGCTAGTAGGTGTCCCTCATTCCCATCTCAAAATGTTGGGAGGTATGTTGGTGGATAATAAAATAAAACGTAATAAAAGCGACAGCACAAATAAAGGAGGGTGAGCTTATATTCATTTTTTTTTGTACATAAGCTTTACTTACCAGTATATTTGACAAGTCTCTCATACACCCTGTAGTCAGTTCCTGCACACACCAGCAGGTGTCAGTGTGGCACTCATACACATCTCACTCATACTTCCAGGCTCGTTTGTTCTACACCGTTTCCGGATCCAACCTGAGCAGGCCACGTCACTCAGCTTTTTGTCCCGCGGAAGTGACGACACTTTAGTAGGGCCAATCGCGGCGCCTGAGGTGCTGTGTGTTACAGTTGTATGGCTGAGGGATGGTAGAGTAGCAGAGTGAGGTGCCGGTGTCAGTGAGCGGCAGACATGTCCGTTCTGTACGCGCTGGCCTGGCGCCTCGTACACGTGTTGTTGGGGGCACAGCGGGCTCTGCTGGCCTGGCTCCAGCTCTGGCACTGGAGGGTATGGAGGGCGGCAGGCGCTCTTCTCCTACCACCGGACATCGCCTTCCAGAGGAGGAAAGGCCAAGACGGGGACTGCCATCTCCGGCAGGAGGAGGACTGGTGTCAGTGCCTGGAGGATAACGCGGACAGCTCTTCCCTGAGGCGGCGCTGTGACTGCTCCTACCTGCACCGGGATCTCCTCCTCCATCGGAAGGACCGAGCTAAGCTCCACAAGATGCCCGTCCACCTGGCACTGCTCTTCGCAGAGGAACAACACAGCTATACGGACGTGGCCAGCCTGGTGGTGTGGTGTATGGCCCTAGGCATCTCCTATGTCAGTGTCTACGACCAGAGAGGTACACCTCTGACCCTGGGCACGAGTGGGGGAGCTATGCTGGATGGAGGGGTGATCACTGAATGGTGGCATCTCCTAGATCTGTGTATGTGAAGAGGAAGGTGTCATCTGAGCCTAGACAGAATGGAAGAATAGTGTCTGAATGGATGGAGGGGTGGTCACTGAATGGTGACATCTCCTAGATCTGTGTATGTGAAGCGGAAGGTGTCGCCGAGACCCTAGACAGAATGTGAGGATGGTATCAGAATGATGATTGAATGGTGGCCTCATGTTTGTCCATGATTAGCAAGGACAAAGCCTGTATTAGAGCACAGGGGTCAGCCTGTGGGGATGTGTGATCACTGAATGGTGGCCTCTTCTTATGTCTTTGATGAACAAGGGTACCCCCTTACCCTAGAACAGTGATTGAAAACCATGGCACCCCAGGTGTTTTGGAACTACAGTTCCCATAATGCTATGGCACTCTGCAGTTTATTCGAGCATCATGGGAAATGTAGTTCCAAAACATCTGGGGTGCCCTAGACTGTATTAGAGCATGGGGTCAGCCAGTAAGGAGGTGTGATAATTGGTGGCATCTCCTAGGTCTGTGTATGTGAAGACGAAGGTGTCCCCTGACCCTAGACAGAATGGAAGGGTGGTGTCAGAATGGATAGATGCGTTTACTGAATTGTGGCTTCTTTCTATGTTAGTGTCCATGATGAGCAAGGTAACCGCTTACTCTAGGCCAGGGGTGTCCAGCCTATGGCCCAAGAGATTTCAGCATGCAGTGCAAGCATAGAAGCCACTTCAGTCGACGTGGGAAAAGCTAGGCACATGCCCGTATGGAGGGAGGCAGGAGATGCTGTGCAAGCATAGCAGCCACAGTGTCCGACAATGAGAATCCAGGCACAAGCATCTCTGATGGGATGCCGGGCTGCCGAGTTTGTAATGGCAGCAGTGAAGGCAGTGACTCACGATAGTACCAGGCAAGTAATTGTGATGTGGCTGTATCTAGGGGGGTGTTTGGGTGGGTTGCACCTCCCTGCCCACAACCCCCCCACAGCACATACCAGGGTTGCCAACCATTATGAAATTGTTGGACGTTAACAGACAGATTTAAAAGTCTTGGATTTTATATACTGTCCATGAATTTACTGACGATAGGCAACCCTGGCACATATATATATATATATATATATATATATATATATATATATATATATATATATATATATATATATATATATATTTGAAATCCAATTCCCTTATCTATTGCCTTGAATTACCTTTGCAAAAGAAAAGTTGCGGGTAAAGGAAGATTGTTCAAGGAAAATTATTACTCAGATAGGTACATTCTCTATTTCAGTAATTTGTTTATTTGTTATCTTCCCGCCTTTTTCTTCTCATCAGCTATCCTTATTGTTAGTGTATTTTATGTGTGATCCAAGATGATTCCTCTTCTTCCAATGTGGCCCAGGAAGGTCAAAAGTTTGGACACCTTCACTAGACTGTATTAGAGCATGGGGGTCAGCCTGTATGGAGGTGTGATTACTGAATCCTGGCATCTCCTAGGTTTGTGTATATCAGGGTAGGCAACCTAGGTGGAGATCTACCTGAACAACATAAAGAGAGCAAAGATCACCAGGGTTCAGCACCCCCCCCCCCTTTTTTTTTTTAAATTTGTTTTAAAAATTTTTTTAATAAAGACATTAACTAGCAAGGCCTAACTAAATAGTAAGGACAACTATAAAAGATATAATAAAACAAATGTCACAGTAAAAATATAAACTTGGCCTATCTTAAAAGTGGCTGGTGACAGTGGCCCCTTTCACATCACCCTTTCCCCCACAGTAGTCCCCCTTGTCTTTGCCTGAATCTAGACAGAATGGTAGGACAGAGTCAGACTGGATGGATGTGATCACTGAATGGTGGCCTCATCTTTGTCCATTACCCTATACCATGTTAAGGCCCGTACACACGATTGGACTTTCCGACAGGAAATGTTGGATGTGAGGTTGTTGGCGGACAATCCGACCATGTGTATGCTCTTTTGGACAGTTGTTGGACTTTCTGCCAACAAATGTTGGCTAGCATGTTTTCAAATTTTCCGCCAACAAATGTGTGTTGCGAGATTTTCCGATCGTGTGTACGAAAGTCCAAACATGCATGGAAGCAGAAGCGGTCGGTCTTGTAAATTAGCGTTCGTAATGGAGAATTAACATTCGTGACGTGGCAAATTTATGAAATCTCGAAATGCAGCGCACATTCTCATCTTCTTTAATGGGATAATAATGAAGCTGTTTTGCTTGTGATACTGATGGAGTTATTGCAAACAAATTTTCAAAGGCTTTTTTTTTTTTTTTCTAGTGATATCAAGACTATTATTTTTTTTTTTTTTTTTTATCCCATAGTTTTTGAGAACAAAGATACAACTACCGTATTTATCGGCGTATAACACGCACCCCAAGTTTAGGAGGGAATTTTAAGGAAAAAAACTTGCCTTTAAATGCCCATCAATGCCTCCTTGTCAGTTCCGCCTGTCGCCTTGTCAGTTCCGCCTTGCCCCAGTGTCATTTGCAGAATTAAAAAATGGCGCAGCCGAGATACAGAGCCGGATGTCCTGTGTATCTCGGCGGCTTTCGGCCATTCTCGGAGGCTTTCAGACGTTCTCGGCCGTTCGCTGGCTTACGCGGGACTGAGAGAGCCGCCAAAAACGAGAGGCTCAGAATCGGCGGGGGATCGGTGTATAACACGCACCCACGATTTTCCCCTGATTTTTAGGGGAAAATGGTGCGTGTTATAAGCCGATAAATACGGTATGTTGGTGTCCTTTTCAATTTTACATTGTATTTTTTTAAAATGTAACGGCCTACTCCCAAACTGTCATTTGAAGTAAAACACACTTAGCCAAGTATTATTCTCAACAATTTTTTTTTTTTTATTGTGCATTAAAAAAATTTGACATGCTATCTGCCAATATAACTTTACCAAAAAGTGCATTCTATGCATCCAAAAATAAAGAAAATTAACCAAATCAAATCATTATTCAACCAAAAAAATGTCAAAGCAATAACTCCAAGGACAATAATAAATAACACGTTATCTCCTCCGATTCCGCAACATTGACGAACGGCCATTCAAAAACGAACTGATAAGCACGAAATAAAAAGAGCCAAATGAAAAATGCGAATCAACACTCGCCAAACTTCTACTAACACGAAATTGGCAGAAGGAGCCAAAAGGGTGGCTCAAAAGAGCTCAAAAACCACATAGTACGTCACTACCTTCGTATTTGTTGGGGAACATTTGTGTGACCGTGTGTATGCAAGACAATTTTAAGCCAACGCCCTTTGGACAAAATTCCACGGTTTTGTTGGCGGAAAGTTTGAACGTGTGTATGGGGCATTAGAGCATGGGGGTCAGCCTGTAAGGAGGGGTGATCATTAAATGGTGGAATTAGGTCTGTGTATATGAAGAGGAAGGAGTCGCCTAAATCTAGACCGAATGGGAAGATGGTGTCAGACTGGATGGATATAGGATAATGTGATATAAATGTCTGTGATCAAACTCCCAACATGTGCAAAAGCTATTATTTAGCTAGTCCACTAAAGTGTACCATATGCACAAGATTTGTATCTGTGCAATCTGAGAAAAAACAAAATGCTGACACCTCCACATGTCAGTGTTTATCAGCAAGGTACACCCTGACCTTAGGCAAGAAGGGAGCTTGGTGTGGTGTAAGCCTGTAAGGAAATGTCACCATTTAGGCCCCTTTCACACCGGGGCGTTTTTCATTCAGTGCAGCGCTAAAAATAGCGCCTGTTCACCGCATGAAAAAATCCGGCCCCTTTAACTCCAGTGTGAAAGCCGGCGGGCTTTCACACTGGAGCGGTGCGCTAGCAGGGTGACAAAAAAAGTCCTGCTAGCAGCATCTTTGGAGCGGGATAGGAGCGGTGTGTTCACCGCTCCTATACCGCTCCTTCCCATTGAATAGAATGGGACACCGCGGCAATACCGCCGCAAATCGCCGCTACGGCGGCGCTCTGCGGGGGTGTTTAACCCTTTTTCGGACGCTCGTGGGGGGTAAAAACCGCACCGCGAGCGGCCGAATACCGCGGTTAAAACGACAGTAAAGCAGCGCTAAATATAGCGCTGCTTTACCGCCACCGCGGCTCCCCGCCCCAGTGTGAAAGGGGCCTTAGTGATCATAACCAATGTCAGTGTCTATGATGAGCAAGGTACACCCCGACCTTAGGCAGAATGGGAGGATAGTGTCAGTCCATATGGTTCTAATCACTAAATGATGGCCTTTCCTAATTCAGTGTCTGATCAGTAGGCAGAATGTGAGGGTATTGTCCATCTGTATGGCTGGCATCACTGAGTGTTGGCACTTGGGATCTCCTTGCTCCCTGCTTACAGGAATTTACTGACGGCAGCAAGAACCAATGGCTTCCGGTGCTCTCAGTAGGGTTTATTTACTAAAACCTGGAGAGTGCAAAATCTGTTGCAGCTGTGCATGGTAGCCAATCAGCTTCTAACTTCAGCTTGTTCAATTAGGCTGTGAGAATAAAACCTGGAAGCTGATTGGTTTCTTTGCAGAGCTGCACCAGATTTTGCACCCTCTAGTTTTAGTAAATTAACCTTGGTTTGTCCTGTGAGATGAGGAAAAGAGAACAGCAGTGCTGCAGACAGGAACAGTGCTGGGGTGGGCGGAAGGCAAAGTAGCCAGTGGGACATTTTTTACCTTAATGCAGCAAATGCATTAAGGTAAAAAAAAAAAAAATTGTTTAAACTTTAGAACCACTTTCAGTTTGTTAATGTATCTAAATCTGCTAGTACATCCAACTCCACCCCACAGACTGACAATGCTGCTGTCCAGAGGTGTCTGTTCCTCATTTGTCCAGAGTGTGGGGGAGGGGGGGCGTTCTAATACAGCAGGTGTGTTACTGGCCAGATCACCAGGTGAAAAGGGGGGGGGGGGGGGCGTTCTAATACAGCAGGTGTGTTACTGGCCAGATCACCAGGTGAAAAGGGGGGGGGGGGCCCGGGGGGCGTTCTAATACAGCAGGTGTGTTACTGGCCAGATCACCAGGTGAAAAGGGGGGGGGGGGGGGCGTTCTAATACAGCAGGTGTGTTACTGGCCAGATCACCAGGTGAAAAGGGGGGGGGGGCCCGGGGGGCGTTCTAATACAGCAGGTGTGTTACTGGCCAGATCACCAGGTGAAAAGGGGGGGGGGCCCAAAAAGTAAAACTAATGCAGCCACCACATCTAATCATTGGTAAGCTGCAATGCAATACATTTTTGTTTTTTGTGTGAAAGAGCCCTTAGGCTGGGTTCATACTTTTCTGCTACAGTTCCTAACCTTTCATTTTGAATGGCACCCCAAGGTGCTGAGGCAATGCAGCACCAACACCGATGTATATAACACACCTCAACACACTAATGCACTCCCATTTGTTGTGGCATTACCAAAAACGACAAGTGTCAGGTTTTGTTTTCTATTTTGGTGTTACCAGCCCATTCATTTGGATGTGCTGCCTTAAGGCAAAACTTGTTAACACTTAAATGTTTGTTAATGCACCACACTGGATGTGTGAACCCAACTTTAATGTTGGCATCTCCTATTAACGTCTGTAACTGGCAAAGGACCTGAATGGTGCCAGATTGTATGGTTGTCATGACAGTGTTGGCACCTATCTGTAGCCATTTATTTACATAAGCATGTTTCTTCTTGCAGAATAGATTTCTAAAGATAGGAACAGGTGATCACACTTTAATACTTTGCTGTGTGTATTCTTTGTTTAGACTGGAAGCCTAGCCTCTGTGTTTTGTGTATTTTGCCTTTCACGTTATAAGCTGGTTTATTTCTATAACTGACCTCTAATTGGCTTTTTGGAAGGATGATTAATTGCTCCAGAAAAGATTGACTTGTAGAAGGATAAAGTGAACAAGATGCAGGTTGTTAGTCATTTGTAGACCCCTTTCACACTTGTGTGACTTGGGACTGCAAAGTCACATGACAAGTCGTTCCCCATGATTTCCAATGAGTACCACTCATATCTGTGTAACCTCAAGTCGCACCGACTTCAAAGTAGTCCCTGTACTACTTTGGTCTGACTTTTATGCGAGTTGAGGTCCATAGACCTCGAGTTTACACGGGCATTCCCTGAAATCGCAGCAAGATTGCGCGACTTAAGTCGCGATTGTGTGAAAGGGGCCTTAGTCATTCTCATTGTGAGAAGTTTAGCATACATTATAATAAATCAAATGATATCAAAGCAGAAAGCCCAAGGTGTGCAGGAGCAGGGAACCTACTGGATGTCACTTTTTTCAGTTTAGTGTTCTACTTTCTAAACCAAGTGTTAAAGATCCTATACAGTGGGGAAAACAATTATCCCCCCCCCCCCCCCCCCCCGCAGATCTTGTAAGCTTGCCCACTTATAAAGTAATAAATTCTATTGTTTTTATCATAGGTGTATTTTAAATGATAGAGACCAGAATATCAACCAAAAATCCATAAAAAACACATAATACAAATGTTAGTCATTTGAACAGCAACTCCAATTTATAAAATAAGTATTTGATCCCCTTACAACAATTGTGGCTCCCACAGACTGGCTACAATATGTGCTTATGGTGGTACACAGATTAGTCCTGTCAATTTAGGAAGTTGCTCCTAACGACAAATTATTATGTATATAAAAGAAACCTGTCTACAGAATTTTTTCTTCCATTCAAACCTCACCATCACAGGCAAGACCAAATTGCTGTCAAAGGGTTCCAGCGTCTTGTGGGACCACTTCTAATACCAAAAAGGAGATCACAGAAATATCGAATTTATGATATAATCCCAGGTGTCGGCTAACCGGAGTTAACATTTTAGCCCACTGGGAATAGAATAGGTGGTCATATATTCTTTTCTTTAGGGGGCGTATAGTTTTGCCCACGTAATAGGCTCCACATTGACAATTCATAAGGTACACCACCCCGGGGGTGTCACAGGTGGCATTAAAACGTGGGCGAAATTTGTTGCCATTGGGCAGAACAAAAGTTTTACCCACCTGTATATGTGAACAATATGAACAATGGCCACATATGTACATTCCCCTAGGTGGATCGTCAGTTGGATCCCTCGGCTGGTAGAGGCTGGCCATGAGTTTATCGCCTATAGATGGTGCCTTCCGGAAAACCATCTCGGGTGTGGTGCGGACGTATTTACGGAGCACTGGGTCCTCGCTGAGGAAGTGCCAGTGCTTCGTCATACATGCGCGTAGTTGAACATGTTGGGCCGAAAAGCGTGTGACAAATTTAGTTGTCTGTTGTTCTCTGGTGGGCTTCATTTTGGTTTGGGAAAGATTAATTGTACCCTATCAAGGCATAGTGCTTTGTTATATGCACGTCTTAAGAGGCTTTTGCTATAGCCTCGTTCAGAAAGACGGCTACGTAGCTCTTTGGCTTGTTGGGATGAATTGTTCATCCTGCGTACAGTTTCACCTGAGGCGCAGATACTGTGCATAGGGGATGCTGTGCACAAGGGATTTTGGGTGGCCACTTTCCGCATGCAACAGTGTATTGCCGGCTGTTTGCTTCCGAAAAAGTTTGGTGACAATATTGTTGTGCTCATCTCTGAATAATGTTAGATCTAAGAAGGAAATTGTATCTTTGTGATGTTCATAAGTGAAACCGGAGATTGTAGTTGTTGGTATTCAGATGTGACATGAACTTTTCCAAGGCTGGAACAGTACCGGTCCAAATTAGTAAAATGTCATCGATATACCTGAGCCAGCATAATGCTTGGCTCAGGTATCGATCCAATTTGTCATCGGCAAAAATCTCCCGCTCCCACCCCCCCAGGTACAAGTTGGCGTACGCCGGTGCACAACACGTGCCCATGGCGACGCCTTGTACCTGGAGGTAGTGGGTGCCAGAAAAGGAGAAACAATTATGTTTCAGGATAAAAGACAGGAGCTTCAACAAAAAGGTGTTAAAATCCCACTGTCTGTTATCCTCTTCCATCAAGAATCTACTGATGATTTCAAGGCCTAAGTCGTGTGGGATACTGGAATACAGAGCTTCCACGTCCACTGTAACAAAAAGGGCCTCATTGGGGATAGTTAGGCCCTCAAGGCTTCGTAGGAGATCAGGTGTATCTTTAACATAAGATGGTAGTTGTACCACGTGGGGCATAAGAAAAAAATCAATAAATCTGCTAGCATGTTCGGTGATTGACCCAATGCCTGATACTATGGGTCTTCCTGGAGGATTATTTTTGTTTTTGTGAATTTTAGGTATGGTATAGAAAATGGCCTCTCTAGGGAATGGAACATTGAGAAACTCATATGTCTGCTTGTCGATGAGTGTCTCTGTGTAAGCTGTATAGATTATGAATTTAAATTCTAATCCAAATCTGGACATTGTGTCTGGGTGGTGATAGGTCTGTACCACTCTGTATTTTCCAATACATCTAGGCACATTCTCTCATATTGCACATTGGTTTGTAGTACAATGTTTCCCCCTTTATCGGAGGGTTTTATGACTGTATCCTTTCTAGATTGTAATTGTTTTAAGGCTTGCTGTTGGCTTGTTGTCAGGTTAGAGGGAACATATGATATCGACATTGATTTAATAGATTGTAGACCTGCACAAGGCTGGAATGGGCTTCAAGACTATCGGCAAGAAGAAGCCGAGGAGGAGACAACCGTTGGAGTGTTTATTCGCAAATAGAAGCAATACAAAATTACGATCATTTGCCCTCGGTCTGGACCTCCATGTAAGATTTCCCCTAATGGGTTAAGGATAATTGTGAGAAAATTGAGGGATCAGCCCAGAGCTACATGGGAGGAGCTTGTGAATGATCTCAAGGCAGTTGGGACCACAGTCACCAAACAAACCATTGTTAACACAATATGCCGCCATGGATTGAAATCCTGCAGCACCTGCAAGGTTCCCCTAAACAAGAAGGCACATGAACAGGCCCATCTGAAGTTTGCAAATGAACATCTAAATAATTCAGAGAAGGATTGGGAGAAAGCGATGTGGTCAGATGAGACCAAAATTAAGCTCTTTGACATTAACTTGACTCGTGTTTGGAGGAAGAAAAATGCTAACTGTGACTCTTAAGAACACTAAAGGTACAGGCAGATTTTGCCACACTGAGGGGCCAGTGGACAGGGCCTTGTATTGTAATATCTTGGATGAGAACCTTCTTCCCTCAGCCAGAACACTGAAGATGGGTCATAGATGGGTCTTCCAGCATGACAATGACCCAAAACATACCACCAAGGCAACAAAGGAGTGGTTCAGGGAGAAGCACATTAAGCTCATGGAGTGGCCTAGCCAATCTCCAGACCTTAATCCTATAAAAAATGTATGGAGGGAGCTGAAAATTTGAGTTGCCAAGACACCTTCAAGAGGAGTTCCAGGCCCCCACTAAAAAATTGAAAGTCATCAGCTACAAATACTGTAGCTGCTGACTTTAAATATTAGGACACTTACCTGTCCAGGGATCCCATAATGTCGGAACCCCAGCCGATTTTTCAAATCAGCTCTCGGGTGCTGCCGCCACCATTCATAGTAAGGAAACCCAGCAGTAAAGCCTTTCAGCTTGACAGCTGGTTTCCTACTTCGCAAGCGCGAAACACACTGCGCTTTCTAATTGGCGCGCGGTGGAGGAGGGGGGGCCCAACTTCAGAGGGACAGCGCCATCTCCCGAAGTGTGGACAGGTACCTGTTCAACCTCCCACCCCAAAAGGTGCCAAATGTGGCACCGGAGGGGGGGGGGGGTCTGGTCTGTTAAGCGGGGGGGTTCCACTTTTGGGTGGAACTCCGCTTTTAAGGATTTAGAGAAGATCTGTAAAGAGTGCACCAAAATTCCTTCTGAGCTGTGTGAACCTGTTCACCAACTACAAGAAACGTGTTACCTCTGTGCTTGTCAATAAGGGTTTCTCCACCAAGTACTAAGCCATGTTTTGCTTGAGGATCAAGTACTTATTTTACTCGCTGAACTGCAACTCAATTTATAACATTTGTATTGTGTGTTTTTTTTTTCCTGGATTTTTGGTTGATATTCTGTCTCTATCATTCTAAAATACACCTATGATAAAAAATTATAGACCCTTAATTTCTTTGTAAGTGGGCAAACTTACAAAATCTGTAGGGTATCAAATAATTATTTTCCCATTTGTAGCCAAAGTGAACCTGTGCCTTTCATATACAGGGCAAGGAGAAGCTACAAGAACAGCACAAATGTTCCTTATACTCCCATACTGCTTTTTTTTAGCAACTGGGAGTGTGAAAGGGGAAGCTCTATGTAATCTCGAGTCATGTGAGAGTCGCATGCTCCTCCATACAAAGTAGAGAGAGGAGAGCTTCCTGATGCAATCGTGAAAGAAAACCTTGCAAATTATTATTATTATTATACAGGATTTATATAGCGCCAACAGTTTGTGCAGCGCTTTACAACATGAGGGCAGACAGTACATATGCAAATAAACATCTTTTTAAGAACACCTTCGAGAATAAATGGCGGTCGTTGCAATACTTTGTCACACCGTATTTGCGCAGAGGTCTTACAAGCGCACTTTTTTTGGGAAAAAACACTTTTTTTAAATAAAAAAATAAGACAACTGTAAAGTTAGCCCAATTTTCTTTTTTTTATATTGTGAAAAGATAATGTTATGCCGAGTAAATTGATACCCAACATGTCACGCTTCAAAATTGCACCCTCTCGTGTAATGGCGACAAACATTTACCCGTAAAAATCTCCATAGGCAACGTTTAAAAAAATTCTACAGGTTGCATGTTTTAAGATAGATGTGGTCTAGGGCTAAAATTATTGCGGTGATACTTCACGTGTAGTTTGAACACCTTTTTCATATGCGGGCGCTAGTCGCGTGTGCGTTCGCTTCTGCACGTGAGCTCGTCGGGATGGGACGCGTTTAAAACTTTTTTTTTTTTTTTTTTATACACATTATGTTTAAAAATAAAATAAAAAATTGTCACTTTTATTCCTATTACAAGGAATGTAAACATCCCTTGTAATAGAAAAAAAGCATGACAGGACCTCTTAAATATGAGATCTGGGGTCAAAAAGACCTCAGATTTACACTAAAATGCAATAAATAAAATAATTGTCATTTAAAAAGAAAAAAAATGGCCTTTTTAAGAGCTATTTTGACACATTTTTGGGACCATTAGCATTAATACAGCGATCAGTGCAATTAAAAATGCATTGATTACTGTAAAAATGTCACTGGCAGTGAAGGGGTTAAAACTAGGGGACAGTGAAAGGGTTAATGTGTGTCCTAGTGTGTGTTCTAACTGAAGGGGGGATGGGACTGTGCAGGGAAACTAACAGATCGCTGTTCATGCTCTGTATGAACAGACGATCTGTCAGTTCACTCCTCAGAGAACCAGAAACTGTGTGTTTACACACACAGTTCCGGGTTCTCAGTGTGCCCCGAGCAATCGTGTGAGCCCGGTAGTGATCGAGACTGCCGGGCACTCGCATCGGCTCTGGGATAAAAAAAAACGCACATCGCTGCCATTACTAATAAAAAATAAAAAAAGATGAATAATAAAAATGCCATAAATCCCTATTTTGTAAACGCTATAACTTTTGTGCAAACCAATCAATATATACGCTTATTGAATTTTTTATTTAAATTTTTTTTTTCTTACAGTAGGGGGCGTGGCTTACAGAGCTCAGGACCATGTCGCGAGCGCGCCGCCGGCGGCGTGTGCACGACCTACGGCTGGGCACTTAAAGGGCAACGTACCTGTACGTTGATTTGCCCAGCCATGCCATTCTGCTGACGTAAATGTGCAGGAGGCGGTCCTTAAGCGGTTAAAGCAAACCTGTGACTAAACTAACACACTTAAATAGCATGAACCTCTGAGTGCCTTTAAGCTGACAATACGTGGTGCAAATTTCTTTCCTGTAACCAAGGGCTGCAAGAAATGAAATTTGCATGATTCCCCCCATAACTTCCAAGTGATCTTCCCGCAACGAGATCTCTTGGAAGTGGGGATGGATACTTGTCAAAAACAGGTACCTGCTCCCCCCAGAAAGGTGCCAAGTGTAGCTTCCAACTTTTGGGATGAACTCCGCTTTAAGTGTTGCCAAGAAAGCAACATTTGTACATAACAGAAGAACCTGGTTTTGATGAGTTCTAGTTTAGCCTACATTCATACTGGAGTGTCGGCGGTAAAGCAACGCTATTTTTAGCTGCGCTTTACCGTTTTTTGCTGAGGTTTTCCCCCGCTAGCAGGCAAAAAAGGGTTAAAAGCGCCGCTGCCCATTAGAGCTGCACGATTAATCGTTAAAAAAATTGTGATCTCGATTCACCCCCTCTGACGATCTCTCCTGAGTTTGCCGATTTCTTTCATATAAACAAGTGGAGAGATTATCTGCTCACTCAGCTGTCAGCAGTCTGCCAAGTTTAGAATTTGAAACATTGTAACTAAGGCTTCCTTCTTGGATCAAAGGGATAGAACTTCTGTGTGTAAACAAATATAATCCAGGCAGTCTGCCAAATTTTCAACAACTGTAAATGCAGGAAGTTTAACTACTTAAAGTCTAAATCTTTTTCTGACACTTCCTTAAATTTCTTAAAAAATTACTTGAAACCCCCAAACATTATATATATATATATATATATATATATCAGAGACCCTAGGGAATAAAATGGCAATTGCTGCAATATTTTTTATGTCGCACTGTATTTGCCCAGCGGTCTTTCAAATTCAATTTTTGGAGAAAAAATACACTTCAATAAATAAAATAAATAAAAAAAGAAACGGTAAAGTTAGCACATTTTTTTTTTTTTTTTTTTTTTTTGTTTTAATGTGAAAGATGATGTTACGCCATGAGAATGGTGATCTATCTTCTAAGTAAAAAAAAATAGTGATTCTCATTTTAGCCAGAATCGTGCAGCTCTACTGCCCATTGATTTTTAATGGGCAGGGGCGCTTTAGGAGCAGTGTATACGCCGCCCCTACAGCGCTGCAAAGATGCGGCTTGCAGGACTTTTGTGGCTTTCACACTGGAGTGAGAGGAGAGGCTCTTTACATGTGCTTTTTTTTGCGCTACAGCGCCTGTAAAGTGCCTCGGTGTGAAAGCAGCCTTAAGGATTTAGTGGTGATTGCAGGAATAGAGCCTCTAGATATGAGTAAGCACTCCTGGTAGTGTGAAACGCGTTAGCGATTTTTGCTTTGCTGTGACCCACATTTGTGTGTTTTTTTTATTTTTTTGTTTTCACAAATAAAAGGCATTGGAATTTATTTTGGAGTGCGGCCGTCCAGAGTCTTTCAATCTATCGTCATGAGTGCAGGAACACATGGACTAAAAAGCATTGCATTGAGAATTGTGGAAATTTACAGTTACAAAATATAAATGTTGGAACAATGGACCATTGTGTATGAAAGTGTTTGAAGACGACTCATCTAGGGACGATCGAGCTGTCAGTCGATTTAATGCATTTTCATTGTCGTTTTATATTTTGGCGTGGACTGGTTTGGAGCAGGCTCTCACAATTCCGTTCCAGGGTTGTAAACCCTGGAACTGTTCAAACCAGGGCATTGCCAGTGCACTTTGTTGTGGTGTGAATGGACACTTGAGGCAGCCTTTCAACTCGCATGGGCCAAACAACTAATCGCAACAAAACCCACACCTAACCCCTACCTTAGTGTGTTGGGGCACCCTTTAAAATCGCACCCTAGTACAGTGCCGCATGTAACATACATTACCATAATTTGAAAGTCACGCTGTCACACTCTCTGGCAACAGTGGACAAAGTTTATTCAGTTTTACATCTCTGTGCTGGTTTCAGGCAGCTTTAACTGTGCTTTTCCTCTGTTTGATGGCAAACAAAACATATGAACATGTAAATACAGCTTCAGGAAAATGACCTGTACTTTTATTTTTTTTTTATCTTTTCTAAGGGTTCTTCAAAGAAAATACTTCTAGACTTATGGATGAATTGTTAAAACAGAAAGAGCTATTGGGTGATGAATGTTCAAAGTATCCACTAGATTATGCAAATGGCAGCACTGACAAAAATGAGAAAGGTATGCTATAGACAAACAAAACGCATTGCTTTGTTAATTGTTTGGTTTTACACCTTGCATACACACCGACTTCACATTCTGTTTTATTCTGCAGTTTTGGTTTTAGAGAATTCTCTAGCAGATTGTTGCCTAGTTGGCAGATTGCCATTCACAGGATTCAGTGTCACTTAATGAAACCCTTTTTATTTTGGACAAAGTAGGCAGTGTTCAGAAAAGGTTGTTTGGAAGTGATTTAGTAAACTTTCCTGTACCATTACACTGTTCATATTTATTTTACTATAAATGTCACAAAACAAAAGGGAGTCTGAATGATTCGCACACAGGTGGCGAATTGAACATACTTAAAGTGGTCTTAAAGACATAAAAAGATTACTGGCAGCCCCTCTGTTCTACAAAGCTATACTACACCGTGTACATGTTTTGTTTAAATTTGTGCCTCTAAACGCCTTCTTTTAGATCGTTTCTCTTTAGTCACGTGACCTACAGCTGCTCTCCTCCTCCGATCTAAGGGCTGCAGCGGAAAGGGGCCGCTTTGACATCAGCCGGGAGGTCACGTGATCGCTGTGCTTTCTGCTCAGCCCCTCTTGCTGTAGCTCTTAGATCGGAGGAGGAAAGCAGCCAGAGGTCACGTGACTGAAGAGAGATGATTTAAAAGAAGGTATTTGGAGGTATCATTTTAAACACACACGTACAAAGTTTAGTGTAGCTTAGTAGAACAGAGAGGCTGGCAGTAATCCTCTTTTGATTTTGTTGTCAACTACTAATAAAGGCATGAGGGGCGGGGCTGATTTGTTTATTGGCTCTCACACAGGAGCTGGGAGGAGGTAGAGAGAGGAGAGCAGCGGGATGACGACGTAATCTGACCACGGTATCCTGGATCAGCAGCCATGATTAGTGGTCAGTTTACATAGGGGGATACCGGAACAGACAGGATAAGGTTTTTAGAATATAGAGAGGGACGAATGACAGCACAAGCACTATGCCGTGTATCCTGCTTTAAAAGATCAGGATGTCTTCTCCTTTTTGGATTACAACTGCTTTCATTTCAGTAGGGAGTCCTGTGAGTCCTATTTTTTTTTGTGTTTTGTTATTTTTGTTTTTTTATTTTTCTCAAATCGCCTTTCAGGACAACCCTGGAGAGAGCGCAGCTCCGCCCACTTTTCAGGAAACACATGCTTGACCTTTAAAACCCCTCCTCTTCCACCATGGCCTCAGTTATTTGTGTTTCCTCCGCCATGTGGAAGCACTTGTGGGAACCAGCAGGGCTGCGATCTCTCCAGGGGGAGCTGAAAGGCCTTACCTCGGTGAGGTGCGATTCGCGGCAAAACGACCATCCCAGCACCTTCCTGGTACGTTCGGAGGGTGTTCCGGAGTCCCCAGCCTTGTCCAGCTTAGGGGAGCATGGCCGAGCAGGAGGTCGAGGCGTCTTGGACCCGGGAGCCCGAGTTTGAATCTCGCGCGCTGGCGCTGAGTTGGCTTCCGGGTCCCCTCTGGAGGGCGGATGACGCGGCGGCCAGTGACGCGGCTTCCTGTTTGGGCGGGGCGACGAGTGGTTCCGGTCGCCTGACAACGCAGGGGCTAGGGGGCGGGTCCTTAGACCGTGTGCAAGCTTCCGGCCAGCGTAATGACGCAACGCCCGGGAGTTTTAAAATCAGCTGTGTCAGATTCAGTCCCCGCTGCGCTCTCTGCATGATGGAAGAGAGATCGTCAGCGTCGGTGGAGGCAGGCACCACGAGCACCGGTCAGGCCCAGGTAAGAGGGGCACAACGGTGCTCTTGATTCTTACCCTTATGGGCTTATGTTTTTTCCTTGTGAACTGTATTTCCCTCCCTCAGGGGAGCCTGCCCCTTCAGGTTTCTGAGGTTACTGTCACTCAGACCTGTGGGTTTATGGTGGCTGTGTCTTTTCCCCTTTGTTTGTCACAGTGGGGTGTTGTCCTTCTCCCTGTTGGTGGTCGGTGTGAGCACTGTTTGTTTTAGTGGGCCCTCTGCAGTAGCAGTAAGACATTCCTTTTTTGGTTTCTTTTAGGAGACTGTCTTGGGGAAAACTAAACGATCTAACCCTCCAGGCCAGAAGAAATGCCCTTCGTGCAAAGTACCATTGCGGGAATCTTGGCAAAAAGCCCTTTGCAAAGCTTGCATTAGGGAGCTGGTGGCGGAAGAGTCCTCCCAGCAGTACAGGGACCTCTTCTCCTCTGTTAAGGAGATTGCTAGTTCCCTGAGTTCTGTAAAAACCATGTTGGCTCAGAACCCAGCAGGTCAGAGCACTAGCCAGCAGCCACCTCTAAGTCCTAGACAATCCACCTCCAGACAGCTGGAGATCCTGGATTCCGAGGACGAGGGGACAAGCACTCTTCCTTCCCTCAGGGATTCAGAGGATGAGGGGGAAGAGGAGGATGAGGACCGTAGGTCTAGGTACAAACTTTCCCTAGAAGAAGTAGATGACCTACTTAAAGGTATATATACTACCTTAGACATTCAGGAAGAAAAGGTCCAACTGTCAGTCCATGACAGAATGTATCAGGGCCTGGATGACACCAAAACCAGGGTTTTTCCGGTCCATCGGGTACTTTCAGACACAGTCAAAAGGGAGTGGAAGGACCCTGAGAGAGGTCCTTTTCTCTCCAAAACCCTCAAACGGCGCTTCCCATTCGACGACAAAGAGTCGGAGGTTTGGAATAAAAAGCCGCGGGTGGATGCCGCTTTCTCCCAGGTCTCACGCCGCACTGATTTGGCATTTGAGGACATGGGGGTCCTCAAGGACACGATGGATAAGAGGGCTGATGGCCTCCTTTAAAAAGGCATGGGATTCTGCGGCAGCTAGCCTCAAACCAGCCATGGCTTCCACGGTAGTAGCGAGGAACCTAGAATGCTGGGTGGAGAAACTTAAGAGTCATATTGAGGCAGGGACATCTCGGAAAGACCTCTTGGAATCTTTCCCTTTGATCCTGAAGGCAGTAAAATACATGGCCGACGCCTCTGCCGAGTCTATCAAGTTGGCAGCTAGGTCTTCTGCTTTAGTTAATTCAGCCCGTCGTGCTGTCTGGCTAAAGACTTGGTCGGGTGACACGGCCTCAAAGATTAGGCTATGTGGCCTTCCCTTTTCTGGGGACCTACTTTTTGGGCCAGATCTGGAAACCATCTTGGACAGAACTGCTGATAAAAAGAAGGCCTTCCCTACTAAGAAGAAACAGGCACCGAAGAAAAATTTTCGTGCTGTTCAGCAGTCCCAAAAAAGTAGGGAAGATAACAGAAGCCGTTGGGCTCCCCAGAGGGGTAGAGGTAGGGGAGGAGTCCTGTTTAGAGCTCCCTCCGACCATACACCCAAAAGCAAATGACGGTCTGGTTCCAGTAGGAGGAAGGCTGTCAGCTTTCCTTCCGCAATGGAACAGGATGACTCCGAGCCCATTCGTGAGGAGTATTGTCGCCCAGGGCTACAACCTAGAGTTTCTAGAACCTCCTCCGAACAGGTTCTATGTCACGACCCTCCCAAGGGATCAAGACAAGGCCTCTGCCATGACGAACCTGCTGCAGGATCTGATACAGCAAGAGGTGGTTGTCGAGGTCCCAAAACATCAACAAGGGCAGGGGTTTTACTCCCACATTTTCCTAGTCAGAAAACCCTCAGGAAAATTTCGGTTGATCTTAAATCTAAAGATCCTAAACCGATCGATCCGGTACAAACATTTTCGTATGGACACCATCCACTCGATAACGAAATTGTTAATGCCGAATTGTTTCCTGGCATCCCTAGATCTAAGGGATGCTTACCTACACATTCCAATTGCCCAGACCTCCCAGCAATTTCTGCGGCTGGCAGTCAATCTGGGGGAGTCCGTTTGGCACCTGCAATTCAGGGCTCTGCCCTTCGGACTCTCGTCCTCCCCCAGGATCTTCACGAAGATTTTGGCGGAAGCTCTGGAGCCCCTGAGGCTGAAGGGTATTCCCGTAGTACCCTATCTAGACGACCTTCTATTTTTTGCAGACTCCAAGGAGCAGGTAGCTGTGAATTTGCAGGTTGCTCAAATCCACCTCAGAAGCCTGGGGTGGCTCCTCAACTTAGAGAAGTCAAGCCTGGTACCAAGTCAGGAAATAACTTTCCTGGGTTATGTAATCAACTCAGTCCTCCAGAGAGTTTTTCTCCCGCAGGCAAAGCGGGAAAAGGTCCAGGCGGCAGTGAAGCAGGTCCAAACGAACTGTGCAATCTCAGTTCGTTCTGCCATGAAGGTTCTGGGGCTTCTCACAGCCGCAATACCGGCAGTACCTTGGGCTCGGTTTCACGCCAGGCCTCTTCAGGCAAATATCCTGAAGTCCTGGTCGCATCAGGTTTCTCTAGAGAAACAAATCAGGCTCACGGTAAGAGTAAAAAGGGCTCTATGGTGGTGGAGGTGTCCGACCAACCTTTCCAGAGGTCTCCCGTGGGTCTTCCCGTTGGACAAGCGCCTCACAACAGACGCGAGTGCTTGGGGTTGGGGGGCTCATCTGGACGGTTTGACGACACAAGGGACCTGGACCAAAACAGAGTCGCGAAGATCGTCAAACTGGCGGGAGCTCAGGGCCATTCTCTTAGCCCTTCGAGTTTTTCGAGAGGAAGTGAGGGGTCATCATGTCCAGATCCTCTCGGACAATACGACCGCAGTAGCTTATGTACAGCGACAGGGAGGAACCAGGAGCAGTGCTCTTATGGTCCTAGCCGAGCAACTTTTCAGTTGGGCGGAACCATGGGTAGCCTCCCTCTCGGCAGTCCACCTGAAGGGTTCCTTAAACCTTTTCGCGGACATGCTCAGCAGGAAAAGACTGTTGAAGGGAGAATGGGCTCTGAATCAAGACGTCTTTCTTATGATCACCAAAGTGTGGGGGTCTCCTCAAATAGACCTTTTTGCCAATCGGCAGAACTGCAAGGTCCGCAGTTTCTTTTCCCTGCACAGGGAGGACGGAGCCGTGGGTCTGGATGCCCTGGCTCACCCATGGCACTACCACCTGTGCTATGCCTTTCCCCCCTTCCCTTTAATTCCGTTGGTACTGAGGAAGTTCAGGGAAGAGGGGATCGGTATGATCCTGATCACACCCTACTGGCCCAAAAGGCCCTGGTTTTCGGCTCTCCTAGGCTTAGCAGTGGAGCCTCCGTGGAGGCTGCCAGTCAGGGAGGACCTGCTGTTGCAGGGAACGGTGGTTCACCCAGAAGTAGGCAGACTTCAGCTAACGGCCTGGCTTCTGAAAAAGACCTCCTAAAAGCTAGAGGCCTGTCCGATAGAGTAGTCAGGACTCTCCTGTCCAGTAGAAAGGAGGTGACTAGGGCAATATACTTTAAAGTTTGGAAAAAATTTAATTCGTACTGTACCTCTAAGGGATTCCAGGTCAAAAGTGTAGTGTCCGTTCTGGAATTTCTCCAAGAGGGGATGGAAAAAGGATTAGCAGCTAGCACCCTGAAAACGCAGGTAGCAGCTTTATCTGTTTATTTTGAAAAAACCCTGTCCAGGGAGACTTTAATTTCCAGATTTTTTAGAGCTCTGGCTCGAAATAGGCCAGTGGCTCC
>CM053028.1:253911805-253999305 GCA_028564925.1 Lithobates sylvaticus | reverse complement strand
ACGGCGGGGCCAGACGGAACATTGACTCGGCCTGAACTTGGCCAGTGGTCTGCCATTTAATGATGCCTATTTTAGACAATCCAATATAGACTTGTTTGAATAAACTCCTTTCATGTTGTGAGTGCTGCTGTATTCAAGGAGGTAAATGTGTGGGGATTTTTCCAAAGCAAGGTTGACAGACTTCAAGATTGTCCAGATTACTAAGAGTAGACTGGAAATAATTGACATACAATGTGGAAATAAACGATTTTACCTTTTTAATACGCTTTAACCACTTCAGCCCCGGACCAATTGGCAGCCAAAGGACCAGGCCCCTTTTTGCAATTCGGCACTGCGTCGCTTTAACTAACAATTGCGCGGTCATGCGACGTGGCTCCAAAACACAATTTGCGTCCTTTTTTTCCCACAAATAGAGCTTTCTTTTGGTGGTATTTGATTGCCCCTGCGGTTTTTATTTTTTGCGCTATAAACAAAAATAGAGCGACAATTTTGAAAAAAATGCAATATTTTTTACTTTTTGCTATAATAAATATCCCCAAAAAATATATAAAAAAACATTTTTTTCCCTCAGTTTAGGCCGATAGGTATTCTTCTACATATTTTTGGTAAAAAAAATCGCAATTATTGATTAGTTTGCGCAAAAGTTATAGCGTTTACAAAATAGGGGATAGTTTTATAGCATTTTTATTTAATATTTTTTTTTTTTATTAGTAATGGCGGCGATCAGCGATTTTTATTGTGACTGCGACATTTTGGCGGACACATCGGACATTTTTGACACATTTTTGGGACATTTGTCATTTATACAGCAATCACTGCTATTTAAATAGCACTGATTCCTATGTAAATGACAGTTGTAGTTAGGGGGTTAACCACTAGGGGGCGGGGAGGAGTCAGTGTGACGTGTTGTGTTTTTTTTTTTACAGTAGGGGGGCGTGGCTGTACGTCTGATGTCATTGATCGGCGTTCCCGATGACAGGGAACCGCCGATCACTGACAGTCAGTGTAGGAAGCGCGGGGAGAGGTTTGTTTTACATAGACCTCTCCCCGTTCTTCAGCTCCGTAACCCGATCGCGGGATACCAGCGGCGATCGGGTCCGCTGGTCCCGCGGCCGTGGTCACGGACCGGGTCCGCGCGCGCCCCCCGGGCAGGCAAATTAAAGGGGACGTACAGGTACGTGCTTTTGCCTGCCCGTGCCATTCTGTTGACGTATATCTACAGGAGGCGGTCGGGAAGCGGTTAAGAAGCCCAGCTCTTCCCCTGAACACTGTAATCAACAGTGCTGCTTGGTGAGCGAGAGCAATGCTCATTAGAGCACGTTGGACTGCAGGAGAGCTGGCTTTGTAAAATCTTTTGGTCTGATCTAGTCTGATCTAGTCTAATCTAATTCTAATTTAGGCTAATAATGTGCTGGATAAATAGTATTTTTTTAACCCCTGCTGAAGCACTTGGATGAGTTTAAGTGAAACTAAAGCCATATTTAACATAGCGTAGGTGCATATATAAATTGTTCATTGTGATTTAGTTATATGGTTTTATTAAAAAGTACTTGCATGTGTGTTTAAATTGTGCCTCGATCTGTCCCTTTTTGCTGTGGAAAAGATTTAGGCAGGTGTAAAACAAATGCTGTAAATTAAGAATGCTCTCTGAAATGGAAGTGTTTAAGTTTATTTTTACCATAATAGAAAGAAAATGTTCAGAAAACAAATCCAAATCAATATTTGGTGTGGCCACCCTTTGCTTTCAAAACGGCATCAATTCTTCTATATACCATTGCAAACTGTTTTTGAAGAAACTCAGCAAACCCCAGATCTTCTGTGGATGTAGGCTGCCTCAGATCCTTCTGTCTCTTCGTGTAATCCCAGACAGACTCTATGTTTAGATCAGGACTCCTTGTTCTTCTTTACACTGAAGACCATTCTTAATGACATTGGCTGTATGTTTGTGGTTGTCCTGCAGCAGAATAAATGTGGGGCCAATCACACGCCTCACTGATGGTATGGCATGATGAATAAGTATCTACCTATATTTCTCAGCATTGAGGACACCATTGATCCTGACCAAATCCCCATACTCAGTTTACAGAAATGTAGCCCCAAATTTGCAAGGAACCTTCGCCATGCTTCATATTTGCCTGCAGACACTCATTATTGCACCGCTCTGCAGCCCTTCGTGAACAAACTGCCTACTGCTATAGCCAAATACCGTATATACCTTGAGTATAAGCTGACCCGAATATAAGCCGAGGCACCTAATTTTTTTTTTACCACAAAAAATGGGAAAACGTATTGACTTGAGTATAAGCTTAGGGTGAGAAATGCGCAGCTACTGTAAGTTGAAAAGAGGGTCAACAGTGCCCATTTCCTATATTTTCATGCATTGTTGAGTTTCTTAGCCTTGTTTCCAAGTCGAGGTACCACTTTTTGGCTGCAATTTTTCCATGAAGACCACTTCTGACCAGACTTCTCCTGAAAGTATTTTGGTGTACCTGGGTCCTACTGGTTTCTGACAGATCTGTGCTGATGGCACTGCTGATTATCTTCTGATGTTGAAGGGAAGTAAGAATGATGTGTCTTTCATCTGCTACATTAAAATTCCTTGGCTGACCACTGCGTCTACAGACCAACGTTGCTTGATCAATGGTTTCCTCAATGCTGAGAAATACAGGCGGATACTTATCCATCATGCCATACCATCAGGGAGGCATGTGATTGGTCCCAAATTTATTCTGCAGCAGGACAACAACCCCAAACATGGAGCCAATATCATTAAAAACTATCTTCAGTGTAAAGAACAACACGGAGTCCTAGAAGTGATGGTTTGTCCCCCACAAAGCCCTGATCTCAACATCATTGCGTCTGTCTGGGATTACATGAAGAGACAGAAGGATTGGAGGCAGCTTACACCCACAGATGATCTGTGGTTAGTTCTCCAAGATGTTTGGAACAACCTACCTGCCAAGGTCCTTCAAAAGCTGCAAGTTTACCTAGAAGAATTTGAAGAATTGATGCTGGTTTGAAGACAAAAAATGCTCACACCAAATATCAATTTGATTTCAATTTTTCTTCTTTTCGCTCACTTTGCATTTTGTAAATTGATAACATTTATATTGGGTGCTGAACAGGGCTATGCATATAAGAAAGTGCATGTAACGTATTTTTATTATGTGTTTGTTTTTTTTCTTCTATAAAACAGGTTGCATATGGTAACTTGCACCAGTGTTGATGTGTTTTTTTTTTTTTTGTTTGTTCTTTTCTTCCCTCAGTTCTTTACCATCGCATGTGAATATCCAATACGAGGACTTTTTCTCCGCGCTCAGCTGCTACGCAGGCTCTGAGCAGCGATTTGGGAAATGACCTTACTTCCTGTTGAGCCAATCCGGGCTCCCTTTAAAAGGGACTCAATGCATCTGTTTACGAACAAGTAGTCTGTGGCTTTAGACACTCTAATGATTCTTGGCACAGAACTGATCTTATTTGTCATACAGCTGTTATTTACAGTGTCTAAATGATGCACAGACTGAGATCTGTCGGCAGCCGAATCAGGGACATTTAAATGATGAACGTGACAAAATAATACCCATATGCACATGTGGACAGCACTTTCATGTACATCAAGAGCTTATTTGTGGAGTCCAGCTTTTTGTGTTAAGGGCATCTGAAGCAGATCCCTGCGATTGCTGGGTACATTGAGAACATCCATTATAATGACTACCTATGAAGTAAGTGTTTCAGGCATTGTTCCGTCCAGCTGTTTCTATATTGTATGGTCAGCGAGTGGACTATGGGTGTTACTTCTCAACCTACTTCAGATATTTGGAATGTAACTATTGGAAAAACAAGGACGCATGCTTCACAGAACCAAAAATGGCTTTTGTTGTACATGGACATTTAAATATCTCCCTGTTGGCAAGAAGTATTTTTTGCTTTGAAAAGGTAACCAAATATGTATTTTAAATTCATATTTTTGGTCTTGAATTCAAGGAGTTACGTGGCAGGAAAGTCATGAAAACGGTTTAGATATTTGAATCAGTTGCACTGAATTTACATGCCAACCAACTTTTTGTTTTTTGTTTTAAGTTATAATTTATAATAAAAAAAATCAAAATGGGGTTTTCCAGAGCTACCATCTTATTGTTTATAGGGCGTTTCCTCAAGTTGGACCTTGTGTATTTGGTTTTAGAGGTTCACATTGCCCCAATCGGGAATAAACAAAAGCGGTTTAAAGTAGACCTCTCATGTAAAACTTGGAATATTCATTTATTATCAAGATGAGCAATGAGAATACAACAAAGTAGCAGAAAATCCAATCCCCATCAGCCCCTTCAACAAACAAAAACTTCAGTTTATTCAGGACTTCTGTCTGACCGGCAACATGGTCACTTAACGTTCTAGCTGCCTGTCTTACAATAGTCTTTGGCTCTGTTTTTATGTATTCGGTTCTCTGCCTTAAGCCGTTTTTACATTTTTGGAAATGGTGTAATATGACAGCAAATTGATAAACATTTAATAAAAAGTACAAAGAGCTATAGTGTACAGTGATTTTCAGTTGATTCCTATGAAATACATATGCCATAACTGCTCTTTGCAACAAGCCTATAATTTATTTTGAATGGTAGAATAGTGTTGTCAGCAATAGCAATTGACTGGTTCTGTGAGAAACCTAAAGAAAAAAACACTATAGTTGCTCGAAGCAACATCCCTTTTCCTGGCAATTATTAAAACAGTTCATTTGAAGATGCCTCTTGCTGAACATGTTGAATTGATCTGTTTTATTCTATTTGTCAAGCTGTATATTTTCTATTAATGTGTCCAGTTGGTTGCCATGTAATGCTTAGAAATTACATCTCAATGGAAGGGGTCCAAGTGATAAATGCTGCCTGCAGTAGCCTTTGCTTAGCTGCTATGGTCAGTTGATGCAGATCTTGCCCGAATTAGGACTCTGTATTTTTTCAGGGTTTTTCTTCTTTTTTTTTTTTTTTTTTTTTTTTACAGCTGTTTCATATGTCAAGATGCAGTAATGTTCTAGAATCCTGTCCATGCATATTGAATCTTAAGTGGCGACTGCCACATCTCTCAAATCTTTATACATCTGTGCCAGAAGGTGAATAAAACTGTTTAAAGAAAAAAAAAAAAACTCTGAAATCAGAATTTTCTTTTGTTTTTGAGGGTTCTTCTATCTTCTTGAATAAAACAGTCCTGCGCTTCCTGTGATAACTGGTTTGGTTGTTATTTTAGAGAACACCAACACGTGTTTTTGTTTTTTTTCCTTGAAATATATAAACCCTGTTGATAATCTCAGGTTAGACACATGGGAGCTGCTCTTACCAATGTGTTTTTGAAAGTACAAAGTCTACTGATGGCTTAGTCATGCTTGCTTTCTCTATTTAAGAGGTTCACCTTCAGGTGCCTGTCCCAAAAAGGTCCCTCCTTACCCGACTCATCAGCCCCATGAAGAACTTTTGATCAGCCATTTTTTGGGTCCCGTTGTTCTAGAGCCATTGTTTTGTGCCTGTCTGGTGCTTAGACTTCTATGGGAGGCTTCTGTATATGGGGATACAGTTGCTACAGGGCAAGTTTTAACTTTAATTTCACTTTATTTAAAAAAAATACAGTTGCTGCATGCATAAACTATTTGCACATAACCTTAACCACTTCCCCGGTGTAGACGTCATATGACGTCATGGATTTTGAGTGGCGATATCTGAATGATGCCTGCAGCTACAGGTATCATCCAGAGATCTATCTCTAGATCTAAAAAAAAAAAATTTTTATAATATATATTATAAAAATTACCCCCTTCCCTGCCAGTGATAATACAGTAATCACTAATTACCAAAAATATGTAGAAGAATACATATTGGCCTAAACTCATGAATACATTTGTTTTGACATTTTTTTTTTTTTTTTTTTTTTTTTTGGGAGGATATTATAGCAAAAAGTAAATGGTTATTTTTTTCAGAATTGTTGCTTTTTTTTTTTTTTTTTTTTGTTTATAGTGCAAAAAATAAAAACCGCAGAGATGAGTAAATACCACCAAAATTAAGCTCCATTTGTGGGAGAAATTTAGTTTGGGTACGACGTTGCACGACCACGCAATTGTAAGCTAAAGCAACGCAGTGCCGTATTGCAAAAAATTGCCTGGTCATTAAGGGGGCAAATTCTTCTGGGGCTCAATTGGTTAATGATATTCACCTACAGTGTTCTGATGAGAAATGTTACAGGGTCTGCATCCCTTTAAAAGTATTTCACCCTTGGGGGAGTATCTTGTCAAAACTGTATTTCTGTATTTAGCAGATGCCCAAATTTTGAGTTGTATTTTAGTGCAGGCTTCTGGGAAAATCAGTGAGTCAATCATACAAGCAGGCAATAACATTTCCAGGGGTGTTTTGTACACCAAAAACTCCTCCCAGGTGCCATATTGCTTTAAATTTTACTAAAAATGACTGCAGATTTAAAAGCAAAGGTTATTTTTAGTAACATTAAATTGCAACATGGCTTATGTAGCAATTGTGTTTTTTGTTTTTTTTTCTATATTTTTTCCCAGAAGGGTTGCCCTTTAAATCTCATAAAGACAAGTTTTTATATTGTCAATGACATTTAGGCCTCTTGCACACTTCAGCTCAGCTCTTTATTTTTTACTGTGCTAAAATAGTCCGTAATTGCCTATGCACACAGGCTCGTAAAACAAGAGCTGTGCATTCTTCAGTAAAAAAAATAGAAATATCTGAATTTTTAGTCAGTAATTTACACCTCATGTGCACAAATCCGTGCAATTGCGCACAAATGTGTGCAAATGTCCATTTACATATTGTGCAGAACAAAAACACGATAATACGTTTTAGTGAAAATTGCGCGAATACATGAAAAATACATACAAAAAAAAGGTAGATGCTCAAACAGGAGTATCGTGTGCAAGAGGCCTTAAAGAGGAAGTAAACCCTGATGGGTTTTACTTCCTCTTTTTTGCTCGGTGCAAATGAAAAGCATAGCATACTAGCCCATTATGTGCCACTTACCTGCAAAAGAATTCAGCGATGGCCACTGTGTAGGCAGCGTCCATCTTCTGGCCCCTCTTCCTTCCGGGCCACGGACTCCGGCTCTGTGATTCGCCGGAGCCGCGTTACGGCACAGGCTAGGGAAGAAACTGCACTTCGTTTAGTTTCTTCCCCGCGCATGCGCCGTTGGAATTTTCGACGGACTACAAGTGAAATATCTCCTAAACAGCACACGTTTAGGAGATATTTCCACAACCTATAGGTAAGCCTTATTCTAGGTCCAAAAAGTGGGTTTACAACCACTTTGAATTTGTACAAGGTGTGAAGAAGAGAATGTCTTCCAACAGGCATGACACCAAGAACTTTTGAGTGACTCCAGCACCCATGTCCATTTGCTGCCCCCCTGTCATTTCAGACACATTCTCCCTGTTCTCGGAACGTTCCAGTTTTCTAATGAAGTTCAGTGTTCATAGCTAAAAAGAAGCACAGTCTAATCAGCAAGCTGCTGGGACAGCAGTAGAAATTCTATTTTTTTTGGAATCATCTGCACATGTATTTCTGTTTGCTGCAATTTGGGGTACGTGAGGTCAGCTTAACACCCCAGTCTCCAAACTACCTTTTATAAGTCTTATTAAATGTATCACGGTGTTAGAAAGTTGGAATAGAAAATGTTCTTGCAATGCAGTTGATTTTTGGGCCAGATTACCTAATATGTAACCACTTGTGCCAAGCACTTTGCCCAACTGTTGGGATTTATGAATGTATGTGAACCATTTTAGGTCAACCCATTATCCTTATCACCATCTTCTCCATAGCATTTGTTTATAGAAGTCCTTTGTGCTCTATAATGGTGTAATGTTTGGCTTAAATGTACATATTATGTAAAGTTTTTATGCTAAATATAAATATTTCAATTTAATATTTGAAAAAAAAAAAAAAAAAAACATGTACTGTATATGAACAGACTGAAAACAATAAAGTCTTTTCAGACTATGCTGTGCTCTGCATGTGTCTCCAAAGTAGTATTTGATGCATTGTTGTAGTTTGCAGGTTACTACAACATTTGTTACATGCGTTATGTTGATTTTGAATTGCATCCAAAACGCTAAAGCTTGGCCTTACGTGGATTGAAATTCAGCCTGTTCAGCAACTCTGGTTGAACAGAAGTCGATCTACCTGTGTGGTGTCAGCCAGTTAATTTGAATAGATTGTCTGTCTGAACACAATGCATATTAATGTGTGGGAAAAAAAAGGCAACAAGCCCTAAGACCTAGAACATTTATTGAAATTAAATCACGGAACATTCTTCTATTCAACAAGAGGAGAGTACCCATACAAAAATCTTACTGGTTATAGCGTCTAAAAAATAGGGGATAGATTTATAGCATTTTTTTTATTATTATTATTTTTTTTTTTTTTATCATGACTGCGACATTATGGCGGACACGTCAGACAATTTTGGGACCATTGGCATTAATGCAGTAATCAGTGCGATTAAAAATGCATTGATTACTGTAAAAATGTCCCTGGCAGTGAAAGGGTTAAGTGTGTCCTAGTTTGTGTTCTAACTGGAGGAGGATGGGGACTGTGCTGGGAAGATAACAGATCGCTGTTCATACTCTGTATGAACAGACAATCTGTCACTTCTCCCCTCACATTTCCGGGTTCTCCGTGTCTCAGCGATGATAGCGACGGCCGGGCACTCGCATCGTTGCATACCGTCGTTTTGCCCTGCCGTGCCATTCTGCCGCAGTACAACTGCAGCGGCAGGTCGGCATGTGGTTAAAGGACATGTAAAGGCAGAAGGTTTTTTTTTTTTTTTTTTTTTTTTTTTTTTATATCTTGATGCATTCTATGCATAGTATATGAATGTGAGTTAGGGACCTTAGATTGTGCATTCACATCGGTCACTACCCTCAAGGACCTTACAATCTATGTGTAAAGCGCTGTGTAAATTGACTGCGCTATAAAAGCACCCCCTAATTACCTACCTGAACCCTTTCTCTCTTCAGCGATGTTCACGATCCCTCTCAGCCATCCAGGACACTCCTCCTGATTGGCTGAGACAGAGCAGAGGCGCCATTGGCTCCCGCGGCTATAAATCAAAGTAAGTCAGCCAATCGGGAAAGAGAGGTGGCGGGGCCAGGTGTCTGTGTCTGAATGGATACACGGAGCTCTGACTCTGCTTGGGTACCCCGTAGCAATCTGCTGGCTGAGGGGCACTCAAAGGAGGGAGGGGCTAGGGGCAGCAAAGAGGGACCAGAGAAGAGGAGGATCTGGGCTGCTCTGTGCAAAACCAACTACATAGAGGAGGTAAGTATAACATGTTATATTTAAAAAAAAAAAAAAAAAAAAAAACGAGCCTTTATAATCGCTATAAATTTAGATTACAAAATCTTCAGTTTTACACAAATAAGTTGATGCAAAAATGAATACACCCCACCACAAAAACTACTACATCTAGTATTTTGTATGACCTCCATGATTTGTAAGGACAGTACCAAGTCTTCTAATCATGGAATGAACAAGTTGGCGACATATATCATTCTTCAAGAACGACCTCTTTTAGAGCCTGGATGATGGATGGAGAGTGATGCTCAACTTATGGAGAATTCTGAAGAGAAGTGTTTGCTTGGGGTTCAGATCAGGAGACATACTTGGCCACTGAATCACTTTCACCCTGTTCTTCAGAAATGCGACAGTGGCATTTTGGATCATTGTCATGTTGAAAACGTGCACGACGACTAAGGGCACGGAGTGATGGTAGCATCTTCTCTTTCAATATAGAGCAGTACATCTGGGAATTCAGGATACCATCAATGAAATGCAGCTCCCCGACACCAGCAACACTAATGCCCCACAGAAGGACACTACTACCCCCACCACCACCATGTTTCACTGTAGGCACCATGCATTTTTCTTTGTACTCCTCACCTTTTGCGATGCCATACAGTTTTAAAGCCATCAGTTCCAAAAACATCTTCCTGTAGCCTTCACCCTTGTGTAAAGAAATGATTCTCTTTTTCAGGCCCTGTGACATTTCTCTGCCATTGCTGACAACATAAAATTGGAGGGGTTTTCTTTGTTGAGTAACGCCCTTCTATAATCAACCGTGTGCTGGACACCTGTTTAATGAATAGTTAGACTCGCATGTAGTTGAATTCTTGTTAATTAGGATTTTGTTGTCTAAAATGTAGCTTTGCTCCTAAGACTTTCATTGAGGTGTATTCATTTTTGTAACATGGTCTTGAATGAATTTGTTACGAAAAATACATTTTTGTGTGTGCAAATTAACAAATCTTGGTTGCCATCAATGGCCCACATTTATGGGAGTATTTTGTAGTATAGTGTCCCATAGAAAATGTTGATTCTGAAAGGAAAGTAAAGGTTTTCTGACAAATTTGTTGGGGTGTACTCATTTATGCGCAACACTGTATATATGACCCAGACTTGCAAGCTGTTTTCAACCTGATTGCTGCATTTCACTCTACTATTCAGATAGGCAATTAACGTGAATTACCGGGTATAGAGTCTTTTAGGGTGTGGTCTACTTTAAAGACATGTCGAATACAGGTACTCCTCACTTAACAACCAGGTTCCGTTCCAATAACCAGGTCATTAAACAAATTGGTTGTTAAACGAGGAGTCACAAGAAATCAATATTTTAAGCATTCTTAACTACTGTACTGTATTGTGAAAAAGTTCAGCTTGATAACGTTTTAAATTGCATAAGTACAAAACACAAATGAAAATACTGTACAATACAATGATGTACTACAACGCGTCATTCAGGTGGAGAGAGCTGGTCGTAAGTCCGAGCAGTCGTTAAACAGGTAAGTCGTTAAATGAGGAGTATCTGTACATTCAATATTTTAATTGTTCCTTTACGAGGACTGGGAACAACCTATTCAATCTTGGCATCCTAAAAATATGATGACATTTTTTACTGTGGACCCTCTAGTAATCAACCCTAATAGTCATACCTCCACTCCAGATTACTAGTATTCCTACCTTTTAGGGATTTCACTGACAGACAGCTCAACTTCCTTTAAAGCCTTGTACACACTTTAACCACTTCAGCCCCGGACCATTTGGCAGCCAAAGGACCAGAGGTCTTTTTTCAATTTTGCACTGCACTGCTTTAACTGGTAATTGCGCGGTCATGCAATGTTGTAACCAAACAAAATTTGCGTCCTTTTCTTCCCACAAATAGAGCTTTCTTTTGATGGTATTTGATTGCCTCTGTGATTTTTATTTTTTGCGCTATAAACGGAAAAAGACCGCAAATTTTGAAAAAAAAAAATATATTTTCTACTTTTTGTTATAAGAAAAATCCAATAAACTCAATTTTAGTCAAACATTTGGGCCAAAATGTATTCAGCCACATGTCTTTAGTAAAAAAAATGCCAATAAGCGTATATTTATTGGTTTGCGCAAAAGTTATAGCGTCTACAAACTAGAGTACATTTTCTGGCATTTACACCGCTTTTAATTTATGACTGCCTATCTCATTTCTTGAGGTGCTAAAATGGCAGGGAAGTACAAAACCCCCCCAAATGACCCCATTTTGGAAAGTAGACACCCCAAGCTATTTGCTGAGAGGCATGTTGAGCCCATTGAAATTTTTTTTTTTTTAGTCCCAAGTGATTGAATAAAGAAAAAACAAAAAAAAATAAAAATTTTTCATAAAGTTGTCACTAAATGATATATTGCTCACACATGCCATGGTTATATGTGGAGATGCACCCCAAAATACATTTTGCTGCTTCTCCCGAGTATGGGGATACCACATGTGTGGGGACTTTTTGGGAGCCTAGCCGCGCACGGGGCCCCGAAACCCAATCAACGCCTTCAGGGTTTCTAAGGGTGCAAATTTTTGATTTCACTCCTCACTACCTATCACAGTTTCGAAGGCCATAAAATGCCAAAATAGCACAAAACCCCCCCAAATGACCCCATTTTGGAAAGTAGACACCCAAGCTATTTGCTGAGAGGCATGTTGAGCCCATTGAATATTTTTTTTTTTTAGTCCCAAGTGATTGAATAAAGAAAAAAAAAAAAAAAATGTATTCAAAAAGTTGTCACTAAATGATATATTGCTCACACATGCCATGGTTATATGTGGAATTGCACCCCAAAATACATTTTGCTGCTTCTCCTGAGTATGGGGATACCACATGTGTGGGACTTTTTGGGAGCCTAGCCGCGTACGGGGCCCCGAAACCCAAGCACCGCCTTCAGCATTTCTAAGGGTGCAAATTTTTGATTTCACTCCTCACTACCTATCACAGTTTCGAAGGCCATAAAATGCCAAAATAGCACAAAACCCCCCCAAATGACCCCATTTTGGAAAGTAGACACCCCAAGCTTTTGCTGAGAGGCATGTTGAGTACATGGAATATTTTATATTTTGCCACAAGTTGCGGGAATATTACAAACTTTTTTTTTTTTTTGCCCAAAGTTGTCACTAAATGATATATTGCCCACACATGCCATGGGCATATGTGGAATTACACCCCAAAATACATTCTGCTGCTTCTCCTGAGTACGGGGATACCACATGTGTGGGACTTTTTGGGAGCCTATCCGCATACGGGACCCCGAAAACCAAGCACCGCTTTCAGGATTTCTAAGGGCATAAATTTTTGATTTCACTCCTCACTACCTATCACTACCTATCACAGTTTTGAAGACCATAAAATGCCAAGATGGCACAAAACCCCCCCAACTGACCCCATTTTGGAAAGTAGACACCCCAAGCTATTTGCTGAGAGGCATGTTGAGCCCATTGAATATTTTTTTTTTTTAGTCCCAAGTGATTGAATAAAGACAAAAAAAAAATAAAAAAAAAAATGTATTCAAAAAGTTGTCACTAAATGATATATTGCTCACACATGTCATGGTTTAATGTGGAATTGCACCCCAAAATACATTTTGCTGCTTCTCCTGAGTATGGGTATACCACATGTGTGGGACTTTTTGGGAGCCTAGCCGCGTACGGGGCCCCGAAACCCAAGCACCGCCTTCAGCATTTCTAAGGGTGCAAATTTTTGATTTCACTCCTCACTACCTATCACAGTTTCGAAGGCCATAAAATGCCAAAATAGCACAAAACCCCCCAAATGACCCCATTTTGGAAAGTAGACACCCCAAGCTATTTGTTGAGAGGCATGGTGAGTATTTTACAGCTCTCATGTGTTTTTGAAAATGAAGAAAGTAAAAAAAAAAAAAATTTTTTTTTTTTTTTTCAATTTTCAAAACTTTGTGACAAAAAGCGAGATCTGCAAAATACTCACCATACCTCAGCAAATAGCTTGGGGTGTCTACTTTCCAAAATGGGGTCATTTGGGGGTGGTTTGTGCCATCTGGGCATTCCATGGCCTCCGAAACTGTGATTGGCAGTGAGGAGTGAAATAAAAAAATTACACCCTTAGAAAGCCTGAAGGCGGTGCTTGGATTTTGGGGTCCCGTACGCGGCTAGGCTCCCAAAAAGTCCCACACATGTGGTATCCCCGTACTCAGGAGAAGCAACAGAATGTATTTTGGGGTGTATTTCCACATATGCCCATGGCATGTTTGAGCAATATATCATTTAGTGACAACTTTTTTTAAAAAAAAATATTATTTTTATTTTTTTCATTATTCAATCTCTTGGGACCAAAAAAAAAAAATATTTAATGGGCTCAACATTGCTCTCAGCAAATAGCTTGGGGTGTCTACTTTCCAAAATGGGGTCATTTGGGGGGGGGGTGGGGGGGGGGTTTGAACTGTCCTGGCATTTTATGCACAACATTTAGAAGCCTATGTCACACGTCACCCACTCTTCTAACCACTTGAAGATAAAGCCCTTTCTGACACTTTTTGTTTACATGAAAACATATTTTTTTTTTTTGCAAGAAAATTACGTTGAAACCCCCAAACACTATATATATTGTTAAAGCAAAGGCCCTACAGATTAAAATGGTGGGTGTTGCATTTTTTTTTTTCCACACAGTATTTGCGCAGCGATTTTTCAAACGCATTTTTTGTGGAAAAAATACACTTTTTTTTATTTTAATGCACTAAAACACACTATATTGCTCAAATTTTTGATGAAATAAAAAATATGATCTTAGGCCGAGTACATGGATACCAAACACGACATGCTTTAAAATTGCGCACAAACACGCAGTGGCGACAAACTACATACATTTTTAAAAGCCTTTAAAAGCCTTTACAGGTTACCACATTAGATTCACGGAGGAGGTCTACTGCTAAAATTACTGCCCTCGATCTGACCTTCGCGGTGATACCTCACATGCATGGTGCAATTGCTGTTTACATATGACGCCGGACCAACGCTTGTGTTCGCCTTTGCGCAAGAGAAGGGGGGGCAGGGGTGCTTTTTTTATTTTTTTTTTAGTTTTTCTTTTTATTTAGCTTTTTTATTTTATTTTTAAACTGTTCCTTCAATTTTTTTTTTTCTTAGTTATCATTTTTATTGTTATCGCAGGGAATGTAAATATCCCCTATGATAGCAATAGGCAGTGACAGGTACTCTTTTTTTGAAAAAAAGGGTCTATTAGACCCTAGATCTTTCCTCTGCCCTCAAAGCATCTGACCACACCAAGATCGGTGTGATAAAATGCTTTCCCAATGGTGCGGTGGGTATGCCCACCATTAGAATACCTCCCTTCATCCACCCACTTCTAATGATGGGCATACATGCACCATTTATATATGCCGAAGCATGGGGGCATCCTCCCGCAAAAAAGTTATGCCACGTACACATGGTCGGACTTTTTTCGACCATATGTACGTGGCATTAGGAGCAAAATCGCTCCTCCGCCCTCTGCTGCCCCCATGCTTCGGCATATATGCTCTTTTTTTTAACTGTGGTGGTGAAATCACCTCCTACAGCGTTGGAGTCGCGGCTTTATGTAGCGTGGGAGCAAACGCTGTTGCTGTCAAGATAAATAAATCCACGCTGCAACTGAATGGCGTACCTGCTAAGCAAATAATGGTTAACATTAAAACAAAGTAACATTACAGTATAACAGTAAGACCTTACCATACCATACCTGAAAAGCAAATACCAAAAAAAAAAAACATAGTAAAAAATAAAACATTTTGTTAACGCAACCGGTGCCTAAAATATATATATATGCCGAAGCATGGGGGCATCCTCCCGCAAAAAAGTTATGCCACGTACACATGGTCGGACTTTTTTCGACCATATGTACGTGGCATTAGGAGCAAAATCGCTCCTCCGCCCTCTGCTGCCCCCATGCTTCGGCATATATGCTCTTTTTTTTAACTGTGGTGGTGAAATCACCTCCTACAGCGTTGGAGTCGCGGCTTTATGTATCGTGGGAGCAAACGCTGTTGCTGTCAAGATAAATAAATCCACGCTGCAACTGAATGGCGTACCTGCTAAGCAAATAATGGTTAACATTAAAACAAAGTAACATTACAGTATAACAGTAAGACCTTACCATACCATACCTGCAAAGCAAATACCAAAAAAAAAAAAAACATAGTAAAAAATAAAACATTTTGTTAACGCAACCGGTGCCTAAAATATATATATGCCGAAGCATGGGGGCATCCTCCCGCAAAAAAGTTATGCCACGTACACATGGTCGGACTTTTTTCGACCATATGTACGTGGCATTAGGAGCAAAATCGCTCCTCCGCCCTCTGCTGCCCCCATGCTTCGGCATATATGCTCTTTTTTTTAACTGTGGTGGTGAAATCACCTCCTACAGCGTTGGAGTCGCGGCTTTATGTATCGTGGGAGCAAACGCTGTTGCTGTCAAGATAAATAAATCCACGCTGCAACTGAATGGCGTACCTGCTAAGCAAATAATGGTTAACATTAAAACAAAGTAACATTACAGTATAACAGTAAGACCTTACCATACCATACCTGAAAAGCAAATACCAAAAAAAAAACATAGTAAAAAATAAAACATTTTGTTAACGCAACCGGTGCCTAAAATATATATATGCCGAAGCATGGGGGCATCCTCCCGCAAAAAAGTTATGCCACGTACACATGGTCGGACTTTTTTCGACCGTATGTACGTGGCATTAGGAGCAAAATCGCTCCTCCGCCCTCTGCTGCCCCCATGCATCGGCATATATGCTCTTTTTTTTTAATTGTGGTGGTGAAATCACCTCCTACAGCGTTGGAGTCGTGGCTTTATGTATCGTGGGAGCAAACGCTGTTGCTGTCAAGATAAATAAATCCGCGCTGCAACTGAATGGCGCACCTGAAAACAAAAAAATGGTTAACAATAAAACACAGTAAACAAAATTACATACCTGAAAAGCAAGCATGATAAAACATAATAAAACATTGCAGAATAGAATAGAGTAAAAAAGAGCAAGAAGAGAGAGAGAGAGAACAATAAAACGACAACTATTTTTGGTTTTTTTATTTTATATTTTTTTGAGGGGTTTTTTTTTTTGTACTTTTTTTTTATTTTTTACACTTTTTTTTTTAAACTATAACTATAATTTTAACTGTAACGGTCGGGTCTCAAAATGCGATGGCATTCTTGAGACCCTGTAACTATAATTTTAACTAACGGTCGGGTCTCAAAATGCGATGGCATTCTTGAGACCCTGTGAAAGTGTATCCTAGCCTGTGAAATGCTGTACCCTACGCTAAAACCTCACTAGTGAGTGGTAGCGTTCAAAAAACATTCACCAACGCAGAGACCAGGATTGTCAGGACAGCGTGGACAATAATAACGGGTGTCACGCCTACATCCGCACTTGGTACAGACACGACATCTTTTTTGGGGGGCTCGTTGGGTAGGGGTACTCGGGAGGACATAAGGATAATGCCTCTCATACAGCCGGCTAACTGCATTTGGTTCGGAATGGTGAGGTGCAGAACCGTCTGGAAACAGAAGGTCTGTGAGAACCTCTTCCAGGAATTCAAGGAAGGGTAACCTCCCGCCTGAAGCTCCGTATAGCACATGAGCATTCAGAAAAGCCAATTGGAACAAATAAATAGACACTTTTTTGTACCAGCGTCTAGCCTTACGGACAACTAGGTACGGCGCCAACAACTGGTCGTTGAGGTCCACCCCTCCCATATTAAGGTTATACTCGTGGACACAGAGGGGTTTCGTCACAACACCAGCCGCCGTACGAATTTGGACTGTCGTGTCTGCATGAAGGGAGGTAAGAACGAAAACATTCCTATTATCCCTCCACTTCACAGCGAGCAAATTATTACACTTCAAGCAGGCTCTCTCCCCCAGCCTAAGAGGGGAATCTACAAGCCGCTGGGGAAAGCCCCGGCGATTAGGTCGCACGGTGCCACATGCTCCAATCTGATGATCAAACAAGTGACTAAACAGTGGCACGCTCGTGTAATAATTGTCCACGTACAAGTGGTACCCCTTTCCGAATAAGGGTGACACCAAGTTCCACACTATCTTGCCAGCGCTCCCTATGTAATCTGGACAGTTCTCCGGCTCTACGTGACTATCTTTTCCCTCATAAACCGAAAAGCTCCACGTATAGCCTGTTGCCCTGTCACAGAGCTTGTAGAGCTTGACCCCGTATCTGGCACGCTTGCTGGGAAGGAACTGTTTGAAAGACAAGCGGCCAGAAAACTTAATCAGGGACTCGTCAACGCAGACAACTTGATTGGGATTAAACAAGGCTGCAAAACGTTGGTTGAAGTGGTTTATGAGGGGCCGAATTTTGTAGAGCCGATCAAATTCAGGGTCTCCACGCGGACGACAGAGTTCATTGTCACTGAAGTGCATGAACCGCAAGATCTGTTCGTATCGTGCCCTGGACATGGAGCGAGAGAACACGGGCATATGGTGGACTGCGAGGGTGGACCAATAAGACCTCAGCGTCGGGAATTTATGCATGCCCATGTTGATGGAAAGGCCCAGAAAGGACTTAAATTCGGAAACCGTAATTGGTTTCCAATCTCTGGCAAGGGAAGGCACTTGGGGATTAGCGGCGATGTATTGACCAGCGTATATATTACTTTGGTCCACAATAGATCTATAGAGATCTTCCGTGAAAAACAGCGATAAAAAATGGGATGGCTTAAAATCAGCTGTTTCCACCTGAATACCGGGTTGGCCAGTGAATGGGGGAAGTACGGGTCCTGCAGAAGTGGTGGGCACCCAATCAGGATTGGCGAATTCTGCAGGAAGGACACTATGTGATCGACGGGCCTGCCTTTGTCTTCTTCTTGGTGGCAGCGGGACACTACTTGTGCTTGCCACCTCGCCAGCTTGAACTGCACTTATGGGACTCGCCACGTCACCAAGTGTTACTGCAGTGCTGGTTTGACTACGTCCAGGGTGTACTAGGCCGCTGGTGCAGGAATAGCGGCGCTAGTACTTCTCTGCTCCATACGAGAGACCTGCGGTTCCTGCACCTCAACAACAGCAGAAGATCGGGTACGCCTGACCTTAGCAGGGACCTCATCTCCGTCGCCAGAGCTATCTGTCATGGAGCCGCTGTCGTCTACTGGGTCGTATTCTGAGCCTGATTCTGACAGATGAGTGACCTCCTCTTCACTATCTGACATACTCAGAAACAAGTAGGCCTGTTCACTAGTGTACTTGCGATTTGCCATTTTGGGCTCTAAATTTAGTAGTACACTAGTGAGATTCACAGGAAAAAAAGCTCCTAGGCTGCTGGCGACTGAATCAAAACGCTACCAAAAAAACTGTTAGCGATCGCAGGGATCAGGCCTGACTCTGCGAACGCTGCAGTTATGTGTGCTTAGTGTTTTGTAAGTGACAGTGATCGATCGATACTGCACTTGGGTGGGCTGGGCTGGGCTGGGCGGAGGGGGAAAACGCAGGTGCTAGCAGGTATCTGGGCTGATCCCGCTAACAATGCGTTTTTTGGAACCCTAAACTGCTGGGACGCTAGTATAGATCTGATCAGATCAGATATTGATCTGTTCAGATACTATACCACTAAGGGAGGTGTATGCTTTGCGCGTGGGTGTTTGCGGTGCTGGCACTAACCTGGGGCGACGCAGACCTTATTTGACCCTAAAACCTAATTGATATCACCCGCCGGGCGATCAGGGGGTTAAACCGTTATTGGGTAATAAATGGCGGGTGCCCTGACAGTATAAAAAACAAACTATCTAACCAGCGTCACCCGTAACAGTAATACGGTGATCACTGGTGAAAGGGTTAACTAGGGGCAATCAGGGGGTTAAAACCTGTATTAGGTAATATATGGGGGTACCTGACGATATATAAAAACCTGACGGGGAACCTAAATAACTAAATAACTAACTGGCTAACCAGCGTCACCAGTGACACTTATACTGTGATCACTGGTGAAAGAGTTAACTCTAGGGGCAATCAAGGGGTTAAAACCTTTATTTAGGTTGTAATATGGGGGTACCTGACCTATAAACCTATTTATAATCCTATATAAACCTGGCGGTTACCTAAAAAAAAAACTGGCTACCTAGCGGCACCAGTGACACTAATAGAGCGATCAGAAAAACGATCGCTTAGTGACACTGGCAAAAGGGGGTGAAAGGGTTACCTAGGGGGCAATCAAGGGGTTAAACCTTTATTGGGGGGGGGGGGGGGTAGGGGGCTACCTTAGACCTAAAGGGGCCTAAAACTAACTGCCCTGACAGTTATTACAGTCACACTGACACTAAATGCACTGATCAGTAAATAAATGATCACTGCAATCAGTGACACTGTGACAGGGTGGGCAGGGGGTGATCTGGGGGGTGATCTGGGGGTGACAGGGGGGTGGATTGTGTGCCTATGTGTGACTGGTGTCAGTGTAGTGTTGTGCACTTACTTCTGCGTCTTCTCCGCTCGGCGTCCCGGTCAGAAAGACCGACACGAGGAGCGTGACGTCACTTCCCCTTGCCTGTGTTTACAATTACACAGGCAAGGGAGAATGTGATTCGCCAGGAGCGATCGCGAGGGGGTGGCCAGAAACCACTGGCCGTCCCCTCTTCCCGCATCGCTCCTGACACGATCCCGACCGTCCCCGCCGGCGGAGGGGGGTCCGATCGGACCCCCCAACCGCCTGAAGAATGGCACGTACAGGTACGTCCTTTTGCCTGTACGTGCCATTCTGTTGACGTATATGTACATGGGGCGGTCGGGAAGTGGTTAATTCTCCTGGAGCTCCCGCAGCTAAGGCATATGACATAATTGGTCACGATTAATACAGCAACCAATTTTTGGTCCAAGAAATCCTCCTCCTCCTGTTCCTGGACTGGACCTGGGTCAAAGCAATAACTCCAATGCCAATAATAAATAACACGTTATCTCCTCTGATTCCGCAACATGTCTGGTTGACGAACGGCCGTTCAGAGACGAACTGAAAAGCGCGAACTGAAAAGCGCGAATCAACACACACCAAACGTATACTAACACAAAATTAGCAGAGGGAGCCCAAAGGGTGGCGCCTGACAATTGAACTTCCTCTTTATCAGCTTGTAGTATGTCTAGTATGTCACTACGTTCGTGTTTGTTGGCAGACAATTGTGTCTGCGGAACATCCGACCGTGTTACGAGGCTTTAACGTCTGGTGTCCCCAGACGACTTGAGCTATCGCGCGTTGGGAGAAGCGACGCACTGTCGTTACCTTTGTTGAAATCAGCCAGAGCGTTTAGGACTGTCGGGTTGTCCGTGTGAGACCGGCCGGTACACCGGACTTTAGGCTTGCCTAATTTTACCATTGATGTGTTTGTTTGTTTGTTTTTTCATTTTAATAAAACCCTGAGATGCACTATGGGAGTATTTAATCTTTTCACATGATGTACAACAACACATGACATCTTGGAGAAATTTTGGAAAATTACCGAGCCCACAGATAGGAGTTTGCGGAGGTCTGTGCCTGCAGTTCCATTGGAGGTCTCTATATAGTTATCCTGTTTAATGCCTTTTATGATCCTCTGACGGGGGATCATGTGATTCTGGTGAGCAGTAACTTTACTCAGATGGTGGTGGTTTTGGACCACTTCACACAACTCTGGATCAAGTATTACCTGAGGATATTTTCACATTTGGGACTTTTGTTCATGTGCACGGGTGCTGTTGCATTTTGATGTTTTTGTTCACTATTGGACTTTTTTTTCAACACATATCAACTTTATTCAATATTTATACTCATTTATGTTCACATTATTTATGGATTTCATGTGTTTATGGATGTTCTTTGGTTGTAATGTATTATGATATTTCAGTTTATTGTATATCATCCAATCAGCACACCTTTGGTTATACCCTAGCTGGGTCACTATTGATTATTTATATTTACATATCAATTTCACTGTTTAATATTGGCATGCGCAGCTTTTTTGTTTTCTTATTTATTGTCACTGCTGTTATATTCACGGTTTAGTTGCTGCTGCCCGCAGGTCTTATCAGACCTTATTTCCTCACTTTAGTGGGGAATTCACACCCGAGTGTTCCTTTGCAAACCTTAGCGCAGTTTCTTCCCCAATTTTTTCCATATTTATGTGTAACTTCATTCTATCATCTGTTGGCAATGACCTTAATTTATCACACTGAATACCAAAACACAACTAAAAACGATCACGGATGGGGGGCGTGACCGGACATGAGGTGTGGTGAGTGAGGAGTGTGAGAGAGATCGTGAGCTCCCCTCCACCCTCCCTTCTCTGGATATGGACCTTACAATTTTTTTTTTTGTCAAAATTATAAATATTCCTGGAGTGTGTATACATGCTGGCTTTTTTTTTTTTTTTTTTTTTTTTTTGCAAATTGAGGACTGCTGCTTTTCGTTTTTTTTTTTTTTTTTTTTGCCCAGAATATAAAAGGTGCTGTGCCGTGCTGTGTATAGGTGCTTGGCTTTTTTTTTCCTAAACAGCAATTTGAGGACTGCCTCACTGTTAAAAATACAGGCTGCGTAGAGATATGCTTATGCGACTGGCTCTCTTTTAACGTCAATATTAGGACGGCTTTTGTATATGTTCTTGGCAATTGCTAACGCTTAATTGCAATTTAAGGACTGCTACTTGCAAAATTATAAACTGTGCGTTTTTGCTAAGCATCTGCACTGACCTCTACTACAACTATAACCGGAGGAACGATGCCACTGATTCTTCTTTACAAAATATAAGCCTTGCTCTGTGCCATATGTATGGGCTTACTCTCTTTCAACTGCAAGTGTTAGACTGTTCTGACCCTCGGTAAAAACACAGGTTGCATGCTGCGATTTATATACGAGTTTTGTTTTTCTCCTGAAACCAGAGGATTGCTATATGCCAAAAATAACTGCCTATGGGCCTGACCTTCTCCGCTATAAATAGAATGGGCGCAAAGATTGTTCCTCTGTAAAATATAAATATAAGCTGCACACCTACATATATACCTGGCCCTCTTTAACTGTGAATAGGAGACGGCCTATTGGTAAGATATAAGCTGTATGTTGAGCTTATCTTCCTGCAACTAAGAGGACTACCCTTTGTAAATCTATTCTAAATCCATCACCTGGCGAGATTAGATTTAGGGGGAGTTTGGTGTGGTAATATGTCAGCCAGGAGGAGAATGGATGAGCAGGCCAACCAGGAGAATGTCGGGACACAATCATTAAGATCAGCCAAAGATAAAGACAAGGAAAAGGGGGTTCAACCCACAACAACAAATGGGGCATCAGCTGCAGCAAAGCTGGAAAAGTATGCTCACACCCCAGATCACACTCCAACTAAAGGAGGACAGCAACCCCAGGCTAAAATGCCAACTGATAGAAAGAGCCAAGGACAACCAAACAACCCAGCAGGGGCCCCAGTAAAAAACTCAACCAACAAAAATCTGGGGGTCCCGGGGAAATCAGAACTGGCCTCGGTTCAAGCATCAATGGTAGAAGCAGAGCCGACACTAAAAGACGTATTGACGGCGGTTAATATATGCAAACATTCCCTAGGGGAATTATGCGGTCAAATGAAAAATGTTAAAGATGAACTGTCCTTGATGCGCCAGGAGCTTGAAAAGACAGCTGACAGAATAACAGCAACTGAAGGGAGAATTAGTCAAATCGAGGATGACATGTACCCATTAAATCAAGAGGTTAAAAGCCTAAAAGAGCAATCGGATAAATTTGCAGGAAAACTGGACGAACTGGAAAACAGACTCCGAAGGGATAATGTGAGGCTGGTAGGCCTTCCAGAAAAGAGTGAAGGATCCGATCCGATCGTATTCATGGAAAAATGGCTCATTGAAGTATTTGGAAGAGAGACATTCTCACAACAATTCTCGGTTGAGAGGGCGCATAGAGTTCCGTCCAGACCTCCACCCCAAGGAGGATTCCCTAGATCTATGCTAATGAAATTTTTGAACTTTAAAGATAAAGTTACGCTTCTCCGCAGGGCTAGAGAGATGGGAAACATTTTTTTTAATGGAGTTAAAGTTTCATTGTATCCTGATTTTTCACCCGACTTACAGAAGCGTAGAGCAGATTTTATAGAAGTGAAACGTAGACTCCAGAAATTTGATGTCATCTACGCATTATTGTACCCAGCCCGGCTACGTGTGGTAGCTCTGGAAGAGACCTTTTTTTTTGATTCCCCCGCAAGTGTGACAACATGGCTGGAGGATAGAAAAGACCAACTAATAATCAAAATGAGGGGATAATAAGGTTAAGGGAAAGGGAACAAACATAGAGGGATGGGAAGGGATGTGTTTCAGAGATGTGTGTTTCAGAGATGTTTAGTGTGTATATATACGGAGCGGAGGGTGGTGGGTGCCACATAGCACGATAGGGAGGATATGATTGGTTGGTGTAAGGATAAAAATATAGCTTCTGATGTGTGTAGGGTAGGGGAGGGAGGGGGGGGTGGAGGGTGGGAGTGGGTTTGTATACAAGAGAGGGGGAGGGGGAGGGGAGGGTGGCAGGTATGGGAGGTTTGGTAACGGTCACAAAAAAAGTCCCTAGGGATAACCTAGAAAGGTATATGGGGGGAGGGGGGAAGTGGGGTCATCGATGTAAAAAATGGAAAAAATATGTAACTTATATGAAAGTAAGCGGCAAGCAAAAAACACTTATAGATAAATATTTGGAAGAAAGTTTCACACACTCTCACTTAAAAAGAAATATTAAGACACGATGTAAAATTTGGGAAAAAAAAGAAAGGAAAAACACTGATAAACAAATATTTGGAGAAACAATCACATTTTTTCACTTAGTGGGAAATATTAAGATAGGCAAAGGATTTTATATATCTTTTTTCTCTTGTTGTTTTTTTTTTTTTTTTTTTTTTTTCTCACAAGGGTTTTTCCCTCTTGTTAAAAAGTTCCTCTTCCCTTTCTCTTATCTTTTCCCTCCTTTCTTTCTTTTTTTTTTTTTTTTTTTTTTTTTCCTTTTCTTCCCCTTCCCCCTTCTTTCCCTCTCTTTTCTCCCTCTCTCCTCGGCGTTTTGTTTTATGTATTAATAGGGATTTCATTCTCTATCGCTCCCTTTTCTTGATAGTCTATGCAGACTAGGGTATTGAATATCGGCTCCTGGAATGTACGGGGGTTGGGTACCCCGGCTAAGAGAGCAGCTGTGGTAGAGACCCTGGAAAGGAACGACGTAGGATTGATCTGCCTACAGGAAACACATCTAACCCAAGACACTAAATTACTAAATCAGAGTAAAAAATATCAACATCAATACCACTCGGTACACACCTCCTATTCAAGGGGGGTGGCGGTGATGGTAAGAAAAGAGGTGGGTTTTACCTGTCGGCAGACCAGTATAGATAGGGAAGGACGGTATATTTTTCTGCACTGTGTAATAGAAAACCGAGAATATGTTCTTGCCAATATTTATATCCCCCCTCCGTTTAAGCTTGAGGTGATGTATAGCCTAATGGAATTTTTAACAGACAAAGCTGGGATACCAGTCATAGCAGTAGGGGACTTTAATGAGGTTATTAATAAAAATTTAGACAGGTTTCCTCTAGGTATACAGAGGCAGAAGGTAGATGAGAGCCGATTACACCAGTTCTTACAAGAAGTGGGGCTGTTCGATATGTGGAGAGTGAGAAATCCGGGGGTGTTGCAATTCTCATGTTTCTCAAGTTCCTACTCTACTCTCTCAAGGATTGATTTAGCTTTGGGAAATGGAGAAGCATGTCAAACAGTAAGGGACATAGAATATCAGCCTAGGGGGGTATCGGATCATGCTTTGCTGATTGTCTCAATAAATCTGGAAGGGAAAAGACCTCCCAGAATATGGAAAATGAACCCAGTTTGGTTCGAAATAATAGGGGATCCAAATGAGGTGCTGTTAAAACTGGAAGAATTTATAGAGTTTAATAAAGAGACAGTGACAAGAGGAGTAATGTGGGATGCACTGAAGGCCTATCTGCGAGGTATCCTTATTCAATTAGTCTCAAAAATCAAAAAATCCTCAAGAGAATGGGAGAAAAATAGTAGGATGGAGCTGATGAAAGCAGAAAGAGAATATGTTGAAGACCCCACCCCAGAAAGACAAAGTAGATGGCTAATTAAACAACAGGAATACAAAGAAGTAATTATTAGGAAATCAGAGAATAAAAGATTATTTCAGAAACAGGTGGCTTATGGGGAGGGGGAGAGGGTCGGAAAGATGTTGGCACAGTTAGTGAGAGCTAATTCCCCTCCCTCCACCGTCCCAGCGATTAGGACGGAGAAAGGAGAAATCTCATTAAAGACGTCAGTAATTACAGAGACCTTTAGAATATATTATGATAAATTATATAAATCGCGGGGGACGATGGAGGAAGGGGAAGCGGATACATTTTTTAGAAACGCTGAAATTACTACTCTCACTGAAGAAGAAAGGGAGGCAATGGAGGCACCGTTAACGCTGGAGGAAATCCAGCTGGCGGTAAAAGAAATGGCCAATCAGAAATCACCAGGACCAGATGGTCTCCCCGCGGAAACCTATAAGCAATATGGGAAAATTCTACTGCCAGAACTTCTTAAGGTATTAAACTGGGCAAAGGAGGAGGGGAAGTTGCCGACGTCTATGACAGAGGCAACGATAATAGTTCTGCATAAAGAGGGGAAGGACCCATTAGAGACCAAGTCTTATAGACCGATTTCCCTACTCTGCTCGGATGCTAAAATATTAGCTAAAGCAATGGCAATTAGACTAAACAAAATTATCTCTAGATTAATACATCCTGACCAAACAGGGTTTATACCCTGTAGATCTACTAGTATGAACATTAGGAGACTGTACCTTAATTTACAGATACCAATAGAGAACATGGGTACAAGGGCAGTCATGGCGTTAGATGTGGTTAAAGCTTTCGATAGCTTAGAGTGGGGATATTTATGGCGAGTCTTAAAGGAATTTGGATTTGGCCCCTCGTTTATTAAATGGATTAAAACCCTGTATAAGGGTCCCAGTGCTAAAATTAGGGTTAATGGCGAGTATTCCGAGGGTATTCAATTGGAGAGAGGGACAAGGCAGGGCTGTCCATTGTCCCCCCTGCTCTTCGCGCTCGCAATGGAACCCTTAGCAAGTGTCATTAGATCAAACACAAATATGCAGGGGTTCCGAAGAGCAGGGGGTGAAGAGAGAATTGCACTGTATGCGGACGATGTCCTCCTCTTCCTGGGGGATACGGGGCAATCCCTCAGGCAGGTGATGAACATCCTCGCGGACTTTGGTAAAATCTCAGGACTCACCATAAACTGGGAAAAATCTGCATTATTGCCTATAGATCCTCTAGGGAACCAGAACGTACAGGATATTTCACAGCTAGAGGTAGTTGAACAAATGAAATACTTAGGCATATATATAACAAGGAACCCTAACAACTACATAAATGATAATATAGTACCGCTTTTAGCCAGATTTAAAAGTAAAATTGCAATCTGGAGACGTCTCCCATTGTCGATTGCAGGGAGGTGTAACCTAATCAAAATGTTATGGCAGCCACAGCTTCTGTACCTGCTGCATAACTGTCCAATATGGATAGATAAAAAATGGTTCAGAAAGATAGATACATTGTTTAGGGAACTTATATGGAAGGGAGGTCATCCTAGGATTGGGTTACAAACACTACAACTAGCAACAAGAAAGGGAGGAATGGCAGTACCGCATCCACGGAGCTACTTCCTAGCAGCCCAACTGCAACATCTAGGAACTATGACAGGAGGAAGCAACAAGGAATTAATGATTGCGGGAACCCCGCACAAATCAATAGTAGAAGCCCTCGAGGCAAACTCCTTTCTTTACAGAATCCCCACGGTGAGACTGGCCTTAAAAGTGTGGAAGGCAGTAAAAGTAGTAAAAGGGTTAGAGGGTATGACAAAATACACCCCCCTCTGGAATAATAAAAACTTACAGGAAGTAGAAAAGATAGGGAAAATTAGAGAGTGGGAAAAAAAAGGGATAGATAAGTTGGCACAGATGTACGAGGGTAAGGTATTGAAGACATTCACTGCACTGCGAGCGGAATATGATATACCCAAACATTCCTTCTATAAATATCTACAAATTAGACACGCTTTAAATAGTCAATTCAAGAAGCAAGATCCAATTTGGAACAACTCTCCAGTGTACCAAAGAATAGGCTCCCAAAACAAGAGTAGAGGATTTATAGCAGAAATTTATTCACACATATGCGAAGGTAGCATAGAAAATCCAGAACAGCTTAAGTGTAGGGGGAAATGGGAGAAAGAATTTGGAACGTTCTCAGATGAACAGTGGATGAGGATATTGGAGAAAGGACACGTGGTATCGGTCTCGCCTGCTCAGAAGGTCTCATATTTGATGCTGCTACACAGGACATATTATACACCTAAGAGACTATATGAGTTTGGATTGAGAACAGATGCCAGGTGCCCTAGGTGCCAGGATACTGGGGATCTAGCACATATGGTATGGAAGTGCCCAAAACTGCACCGTTACTGGACTGAAATCCTTAACATCCTGAACACCGTATTAGAAGTCAGACTGGAAATGAACCCCAGACTGTGTATACTGGGATTGGATGAGGGGATAAATGGTGGTCCCTCTGTAATCAACGCGGTAATGAGAGGTTTGTTCCAGGCGAGAAAGTTAATAGCGCAGAGGTGGCAGGCTGAGAAACCCCCAACGGTAGGAGAATGGATAAGGTTAACAACAGAAACAGTATGGAAAGAAAGAACAGTGTACATAAGGAGAGGAAATCTGAGAGAGTTTGAAACTATGTGGAGACCATGGTTGGATAAATTGGAAAATCCACTATGAGGTGGGGGGAGAGAGAGGGAAAGGGAATAAGCCGGGTGTCAAGAGGGAAGGTTGGGAAGGATAAAAGGGACTAAAGGTTGAAGGGTACTCTCCTTGTAAAGTGTGAGAAGTGGAAAAAAAATTTTTTCATTTTCTTTTTTTTTCCTTAATGTATGTACTATGTAAGTAAAGAATGTATTTTGTATTTTGTATTTTGTACAATAATGAAGAAAATAAATAAAGATTATATTTTTTTTTTTTTTTTAATATTAAAAGAAACAAAAAAAAAAAAAAGGGATATTTATTATAGCAAAAAGTACAAAACATTGTGTTTTCAAAATTGTCGCTCTTTTTTTTTTGTTTATAGCGAAAAAAATAAAAACCGCAGAGATGATCAAATACCACCAAAAGAAAGCTCTCTTTGTGGGGGAAAAAGGGAAGTCAATTTTTTTTGAGTGCAGCGTCGCATGACCACGCAATTGTCAGTAAAAGCGACGCAGTGACGATTTGCAAAAAATGGCCTAGTCATTCAGCAGCCAAATCTTCCGGGCCTGAAGTGGTTAAGTGGTATTAAACCCAGAAGCAAATATTTTATTATATTGCAGCTTACCAATCCTTAGATGTGGTGGCTGTATTAGTTTGCATTTTGGGTTTTCTTTCCAACCAGCAAGTCTGTTGTTTTTAAAAGCACAAGCTCTCCAGCAAAATGTATCCGTTTATATGGGTGAGACAGACCACTTAACACTAACAGGGGTGAATAAAAGGATCAGCTTTTATTTAGGTAAGACCTTTATCCCAAAAGGAACAAAATGTTACTGTAACTGGTTATAAAGTATTAGCTGGAGCTTGGCTTCCATTTTTTTAGAGTATCTAAATCTGAAAATACAATTTAATACTACCCTCCCCCAAGACCGGCAATGCTGCTGCCTGCTGAGCCTCCTATGCTCATTCATCCAGAGTTGTCTCTCACTAATACAGCAGGTATGTTACCGGACAGATCACCAGGTAAAAACAGGGGGAAAAAAGCCAAAGAAAAGAAAACCAATGCAGCCACATCTAATGATTGGTAAGCTGCAATATATTACATTTTAGGTTTTGGGTGATACCTAAAACATCAGGAAGGTCTGCATGATGAAACGCGTAGGGAAGAGCTTACAGCATCCCTACGTCACTTCTGGTTTGGAGTTTCTGGTCTGTGGAACGCAGGGCATCCCAGACAAACTAACATACAGCTGCATATTATCTCCCAGCACTATTTGGAAGTGCTTTTTATGAATTTTTGTCCAATAAATGTAATTATATGGATTTACACGATGTGATGTCCTCTTTCTTTTACCCACTTGCATCTGATCGCTTATTACGATTGTGGATGACGAGGAGTAACATAGGACAGAGAGCTGACTCCATTGTGAGTCTTTTTACCCCTGCAGGGGTACATCTATTCGGTGAGTGCGGACCTGAAGGGGGAGCACGTGTGAATAGTCACTATTCTTTTCATTTATATATCGCAATACTTATTCAAGCACCAGTCACTTTTCTGAAGATGTGTGGAATTTTGAACTGTAATTTACTACGGACTTGTTTGTTTATATATTGAACACTTTTGAGGGAACGGACATTTATTTGTTATTGTTTCATATTATTAGCACTCAAGCACTTTATTTGTTTACAGTCATCATTGGATGCTGTTGTACAGCAGATTTGTGCCTGCATATTTTACATATTCACACACCAGTGTGTTTTTTTGTGCCAATTATAGAGGTATCATATCATTTCATATTCTCACATAGCAGTGCCACTTCACCCCTTTCCTTCTTTCACATCTCCTGTACTATGTCTGCAGTCTCTGATCATCTCCTGTAGGTCTGCAATCTCTGACCATCTCCTGTAATATGTCTGCAGTCTCTGACCATCTCCTGTAGTATTTCTGCAGTCTATGATCACACACTGTAATGATCTTCAGTCTTTAATTATCTTCTGTATTATTCATGCAGGGGGGCCCAAGACAATGATTACCCAGGGTCCAATCAACATTAAGGATGGCCCTGCACAAGTAGTACGATCAAAAAATGTTTCAAGTTTATCAGGGGTCAAGTCCTGGGGAAAAAAGTGTGGGAACTCCCACCCAAGATCCACTCGCCCACCAAAAAAAAAAATAAAAAATGATATGCTCGTATGCACGAACGCTTCAAAAGTGGTATTTTTCATCCAATTTTCGTATTGTGTGTATGAAGCTTAACTGTTAGTACATAAAAAAAAAAACAATCCTCAATAAACATAAATATGGTAATTCTCTGAATAATCAGCATTCATTCAATTGTGCTTCCATGCAAATTTGAACATCATGTTCTGATCTTTATTGGGGAATTTTATTTTGTATATAGAGTGTTTATGTGGTGAGTTTACACTTTTCATTGAACAGAGTTTGGATAACACAGGGTTAAATGGAAAGGTCATAAATGAACTGCACATTATCTGGACAGAATGCTTGGGGAGATAGTGATGTGTTCCTGCTTAGAAGATGTATGTTAGCTTGGGGGGCTGCAAACTCTGCAGGGCTCCAACACACACTCGCTGCTATTCCAACCCTTCACATATTTCCACATAAACTTCCCTCCTGGCATTAAACTTTGCCAGGTATTGTGCTCAGCTTACCACCCGAAATGATGTTCCTCCCTCAGCTCACCTCGCTCCCTGCATGTCCTGTGAGCAGAATAGCTGTGCTCCTCCTCTGGGTTCTCTCATCATATGGCACTGAATATAGAGGAAGGGGGGGGGGGATTCAGCGGGACACACAGAGCAAGTATTCAGGAGACGGGGGGGGGGGGGGGGAGATGAGGAGACAGAAAATCAGGAGGGGCCGGGGAGGAGCCCATCACAAGAGGTCTGACTAAATACAATCTCTTAGCAGCAGGGACCTGATCTACCCGTCAGCTAGCTGTGTTGGAGAGGTAGATCGAAGAGGAAGCTGTCATGGGGCCCCCTACTGGCAATGCCTGAATGGTCAGGTGTGCAGCACTTACTATTGTGAGCTGTGTCAGCAGCTGCTGGTGTAGCACCTGCCACACAGCTTGCATACTTCAAAGTCTTGCAGGACACGGCTGCTAATGGGAACTGAGTTCCTGTTGTGGAAAAAGTAAAGGAACTCCATTCCCATGCGTTCCTGCAGGACTTGAGCCCTGAAGTTTATCCTTCTTGGATAGAATCCTTTCTTGTCATGGATATTCCCCTTCCTGAATTATATACTACTAAGGACATATCATGTTTATCCAAGCTGCCCACCACTGAAGTCAAGAGTTAGACACTCTTAGCTTGAGCCATTTCTATTGTTGTCCAAATGATGTTTCCCTCTTGGACAAATCTGTTTTCCACTGTTGACCATGTTATTATTTGGTCTAGTTCTCCCGTTTTTTTTTTTTTTCCAGGTATTCTACTATGTGTTTTTGGTGGACTGTTACATGGTTCCTTATTTTGTTGATTAATGTTATCCTCTTAGTCATGGCTTCTCGTTTGATTGGCCCTTCTTCATCTAACCTTTTTTTCAGACTTTGAATGCTTCCACATAGATTGGATCTCTCAGTGGCTATTGCCCACCCTTAGTTGTTGGACTGCTTTTGTTTAATTTGATTTTGACTATCTGCAATCCCTACCATAAAATAGTTGCCTTGAAGTCCCACCCCTCTGTTATTGCCCTTATGTACTGCTTGCTCACAAAACTGAGGCATGATTGAAGTGGGGTTATAGAGCGGGTTGGCTTAACATTTTCTGTTTGGCAATGTCCCAACCTCCTGTTTTTCTATAATTGTCCAAACAATGTTTTCCTTTTGGACAAATCTGTTTTCCACTGTTGACCATGTTGTTATTTGGTCTAGTTCTCCTGTGTGTTTTTTTTTTTTTATGCTTTCTAAAAAACAGAACAAACTGATATATTTGTTTTTAAGTTCATTTGACAAGTTAGTTGCACACAAGGTGGTATGAGCTTTGCTGAATGGAGAGCTGTATGTGTGACAAGGCAGGGGAGCCTGACAGACTGCTAGAGATAGACCACTGTGGTCACTCGGAGAGCAGCGGTCTTTATCTTGAGCTTGCCACTGGGATCCTGAAACTTTGGGCAGCTTTGGCTAGCAGTAAGTAAGACCTAAAAGACTGAATGTTTTTAATGCGCCCTCTGTTATAAGTTTTTTTTTCTGGTTAAATCATTTTTATCCAATAAAGAATAACAGTAAGCTCATCAAATTCACCTACGCAGGGGCTTGGATTGACAGTAGCAGTAAGTACAAAGCCTTATACATTGCCAAAAATAGGATGCATCAATAAAGGCTAAACCTAATAAATAGAAACAATTGAATAAAGGAGTCCAGGTAGGTTATATTTTCAAAGAAAAATATATGGACCTGAATCAGGGGTGCACTTCCACTAGTCATCCAGAAGATGGCAGCAGAACACTTATGTCAAGCTCAGTGCTTGTAGCTGTTTGTTCTTTTACTGTTCAAACCCATCTATAAAAAACACCATTGACATTCAGTTTAACAAAATAGATGATGTGTGTGTGTGTATGTGTGTATATATGTATGTATGTATATGTGTGTGTGTGTGTGTGTGTGTGTATATATATATATATATATATATATATATATATATGTATGTATGTGTGTGTGTGTGTGTGTGTGTGTGTATATGTGTATATGTGTATATATATATATATATGTGTGTGTGTGTGTGTGTGTGTGTGTGTGTGTGTGTGTGTGTGTGTGTGTGTATATATATATATATTTTAGGGCACTCTCCCACTGGTTCACTTCAAAACTGCCAGTAAAACACCTATGCATTAATGGAGCGTTTTTGCTGTGCTTTTGCAGCATCTGCAGTGTATTTTTTTTTCAAGGATATGTGACTTAAAAACTGTACCAAAAACCGCTTAGCAGGGGCATTTTTGAGGCGGTTCACATTCATTTAAATGGGGAGGAGTGTTTTTATCCCCAAAAAAATGCTGCAAGCAGGATTTTTTTTTACACTGCAATGGAAGCGCACCGCCCCAGTGTCAACACATTCATAGATTTTAAAGGGAAGCATTTTTCTTGAGCTTATCAGGTGCTTGTTTTAACACAAAAGCACTTGGAAAAACTCGTCAGTGTCAAAGCAGCCTTAAGCCTCATACACACTATCAGATTTTCTGCTGATTTTTGTCTTCAGATTTACCAAAACCATGTAGTGCCAGGGCCTGCCTGATTGCATACAAATTGAAACTCCTAAGGTTTGACCTCATATTATATGGTTTTGGTAAACCTGAAGACAAAAATCAGCAGAAAATCTTATAGTGTTATGGGGCTTTACAGTTTTGGGTAGAGTGGGGAAGGATTAAATCGTATGCAAAATTTGATGGCAGAAAATTCTCCCCTGTATTTGCCCTGGCCACCCTGTCCACTGCCAATAAGACAAAGTAAAGGGAATTTTAGTCATTGAGAGCAAGAGGTGGGGTTCTCCTTCTAAAAGGGTACAGATGTTTTGATGATAACGTTCTAAGATGAGAATTGCCCTCACTTTGGGGAGATTTGCTATTCTGTTGTGACAGTAAATTTCCACAGCAGGGTGTAGATGACAAAAAATATAATAATAAGATATGATAAGGGTTTCAACACTTTCCTACTCTATCCAAAACAAAAAATGTGGCTATTCACACACGTTAAGGGTTATTCACACCCATGCATGCTTACTGCGGTGCTTGGGGTAACACATATGTGTACCTGTGAATGGCCCTATATAGTTTGCTTTTCAATCCATATAATTCAAATGGACAAGAGTACATAGGCCCTATAGCCCAACTCCACTGAAACATTTTATTTTGTTTTGGATAGTGTGTGAAAGGGTTAGAATCTGTCACCTTTTTATTTTTATGTGTGTTCATATTTTGTTTTAATTCTCACTTCAGATCCTTAAATATGCTTCCTGCATAGGGTTGCCACCATTTAATGGCTATCAGGCCTATCAGTGCCCATCAATTCTACATATTAGTGTCCATCCGTGCCCATTAGTGCAGCCTCATCAGTGCCCGTCAGTGAAGGAGAAAACTAAATTTTTCAAAACAGAAACGAAGAAAAAAAAATTTTTTTTAGTTTGTTTAGCATAAAAAAAAATAAAAACCCAGTGGGGATCAAATCCTACCAAAATAAAGCTCTATTTGTGGGAAGAAAATGATACAAATTTAGTTTGGGTACAGTGTTGATCAGTCTAACCTTTCATTTCCTGGACTGCACTGATATGCAGCACTGATATGCAGCACTGATGGGCACTGATAGGCACTAATAGATGGCATTGATAGGCAGCACTGTTGAGGAGTTACTGATGGGCATCTGTGAAGGGTACTGATTGGTGATTTGGGTGGGCACTGACTGGCAGCTGATGGGCACTGATTGGCATTTTGGTGGGCACCTCTGATTTGGGCTGCGCTGATAATCAATGTGCTGATTATCAGTGCACACCCCCCCTCTGACAGGAGAGCCACTGATCGCCTCTTCCTGTCATCGCAAACCGGGGAAAGGCAATTACCGGCACTTCCTGGTTCACGCTGTGATCAGCTGTGATTGGTCACAGCTGATCACGTGGTAAAGAGCCTCCGTCAGAGGCTCTTTACCACGATCGGTGATGCTGTGTGTCAGAGTGACACACCACACCACCGATCGCGCACCCGCGGTTATCCTGCTGGATGTCATATAAAGCCCAGTCAGGATAACTGAACCACTTCCCGGCCATCATTTTGCTGTAGGCCAGGCGGGAAGTGGGTAAAGTATGTAAAGTCAAAAAAATTTTTTTTTAAACAACAAACATGATATACTTACCTGCTCTGTGCAATGGAATTGCACAGAGCGGCCCCAAACCTCCTCTTTGGGTCCCCTGCTGGCGCTCCTGGCTCCTCCCTCTTATGTGATTGGTGCCACAGCAAGTGGGTTGATCTTGAGCCGCACTGCCTGTGTTTATAGACAGAGACAGCACAGCTCACTCAGCCCTGCCCCCCGCTCCCTTGTCACAGGATTTGATTAACTGCCTCAGCAAAGCCTAAGTCCAGGAAATGAAAGGTTAGAGCTGCTACAGATGGGCAATGTGCTGGCAGACTCAGGTAATTATAAGGGGGGTGAGGGGGATGATACTGTAACCTAAACATTTTATACCTTAATGCAGGGAATGCCTTAAAGTAAAAAATGTTTAGGCTTTAGAACCACTTTAAAAGATCAGGATCAGTAAACACACTATACAGTGGCCAAAAATATTGGCACCTCTGCTTTTCTGTCAGATAATGCACCACTTCACCCAGAAAATTGTTGCAATTAAAAATGTTAAGGCATTCTCATGTTTATTTCTTTTGTTTGTATTGGTATGACACAAAAAATTGGAGAAACAAAAAGCCAAGTCCTCCGACAAATTACAGAAAGTCACCAACCCCATTGGAATCCCATTGCATGGAGGAAGGTACACTATCTCGCACCCTCTCCACAATGTACTCTATACTGATCTCCCCGCCTGAAGAATTCTGACATCCAGGTCTTATTAAATGGGAAACAGATCTGGGCAGTCTTTTACGCCCGAACAGGATAGACAAATCATTTGGTTTGCCCTTAAATTCTCTGTATGTATGCGCATTCAAGAATGCAACTATAAGGTACTTAACAGGTGGTACTATACTCCATCAGTTTTAAGCCGCTTCTTCACAGAGGCTTCCGATCGCTGCTGGAGATGCTGGGGAGAGAGGGAGACACTCTTACATGTATTTTGGGCTTACTCAGATCTGGAGACTTTCTGGAAGGAGGTGCGCAGACTCACACAACATTTTACGGACTATCCGGTTCCGGAAGACCCTGCCTTCTTCCTACTACATTGCTCTGACATTCCAACAACAATGTATAAAAAAAAAAATCAGTGCTAAGTAATTTACTTGACACTGCCAAGCATTGCATTACTTTGCGATGGAAAGAACCTGACCCTCCGACTATCCAAATGTGGCTTAGACTGGTTGAGGATATCAATAAAATTGAAGATTTGGTGCTGACCGCTCAAAAGAAACATGAACGTTACAAGAAAACGTGGCTCACCTGGAATATGTTCATACATTCCGATGAAGGCAGGTCTCTTTTAGATGACCTCCCACAGCCACCTTAAATTTTCCCACCCTGCCTAGCGAGTTTGCTCCTTTACTGCCCTCCCCCATGGAAAAGCAAGAACAATCTCAAGGTTGCAAGTCCATCTCCAGAGATCTTAATATTCCTGTGTCCTCTGTGCACAACATTGTCCAATAAGTTTACAGCCCGTGGCACTGTAGCCAATCTCCCTGGACGTGGACGAAAGAAAAAAATTATCAAAGTGTTTACCAAAACTTCCCAGAGGAAGCCAAAATCCTTTTGGAAGAATGTGCTGTGGATAGATGTAACAAAATTACAGCTTTTTGGTAAAGCCGATTATTCTACTGTTTTCATAAAAAGACATGATGCCTTTAACCGCTTTTTACCCCCTTCCTGACCAGAGCACTTTTTGCGATTCGGCACTGCGTCGCTTTAACTGATAATTGTGCGGTCGTGCGACGTTGCACCCAAACAAAATTGACGTCTTTTTTTCCCCCACAAATAGAGCTTTTGCTATAATAGATATCCCAAAAAATATATAAAAAATTATTTTTTTCTCCTCAGTTTAGGCTGATATGCATTCTTCTACATATTTTTGGTAAAAGAAAATTGCAAATAAGAATATATTGATTGGTTTTCTAAAAAGTTATAAGGGATAGTTTTATGGCATTTTTATTATTAGTTTTTTTTACTAGTAATGACAGCAATCTGCGATTTCTATCGTGACTGCGACATTATGGTGGACACGTTGGACAATTTTGACGCATTTTTGGGACCATTGGCATTTATACAGCGATCAGTGCTATAAAAATGCATTGATTACTGTAAAAATGTCACTGGCAGGGAAGGGGTTAACAATAGGGGGCTATCAAGGGGTTAAGTGTGTTCCCTAGTGTGTGTTCTAACTGAAGGGGGAGGGGACTGTGTAGGGGAGATGACAGATCGCTGTTCATACTCTGTAATCTGTCTCTTCTCCCCTTAGAGAACCGGAAACTGTGTTTACACACACAGATCCCGGTTCTCGGTGTGCCCCAAACAATCGTGGGAGCCCAGCAGTGATCGCGACCGCCGGCACTCGCATTGGTTCCATGAGCGAGCAGGGGGCGCACACCCCTAGTGGCTAAATTTAAAGCAACGTAACATGACGGCGATTCGCCTAGCCGAGTCATGTTGCCGCAGTACAACTGTGGCGGCTGGTCGGCAAGCGGTTAAAGAAAATAATACAAATGCTACAGTTAAACATGGTGGAGATTCACTGATGTTTTGGGATTACTTTTCTGCTTCAGGCGCTGGATGTCTTGACTGTGTACATGGCATTATGAAATCTGAAGACTACCAGAGAATTCTGGGGTGCAATGTGGGGCCCAGTGTTAGAAAGCTGGGTCTCCATCAGAGGTCATGTGTCTTACAGCAGGACAATGACCCAAAGCACACATCAAAAAGCACCCAGAAATGGTTTAAGACAAAGCACTGGAGAGTACTGAACTGATCAGCAATAAGTCCAGATCAAAATCCCATAGAGCACCTGTGGAGAGATCTCATCTCAGAACAGCAGTTGGGAAAAGGAACCCTTCCAATCTGAGAGACCTGGAGCAGCTGGCGAAAGAAGAGTGGTCAAAAATTCCAGTAGAGAGGGGTAAGAAACTCATTGATGGTTACAGGAAGCAATTGATTTCAGTTATTTGTTCCAAGGGGTGTGCTACCATTTTTGGAGTTTTGTGTGGAATGTGTCAGATTTGGCTTTTTGTTTCTCCACTTTTTTGTGTCATACCAATACAAACAAAATAAATAATCCCAAGAATGCCTAAACATTTGTAATTGCAACAAGTTTCTGGGCAAAGTGGTGCATTATCTGACAGAAATGCAGGGGTGCTAATATTTTTGGCCATGACTATATATACTCTCTGCATAATTTTTGAGCTGGGAAAGAGGGACACATTATAGCACAAAGTATATAGGCAAATTACATGCCCCTGCCATGCCTCCAGTGTCATAGACCATGAGGATTAATATGCAAAATATGATTGGTCAGTGGCGGTGCGTGCATAGAGGGCGCAGGAGCGCCGCCCCCCCCTCTCCTGCACCGCTCTATCACCAATAGATATCTATTGTCACCGATGCCGCCCCCTATTCAGGTGTCCAGCCCCTTGTCGGGCGTCGGGCATCTGAATTACAGGGGGGGGGGGGGGGGGGTGTTTCTGGAAGCGCCCTATTAGAGCTGTAAGCTCTAATAGGGGACCTGATTAGAGCGGTGTGCTCTAATAGGCTTCCATAAGTGTAAACAGTGGGCGCACTGCTATGCGTTCGCTGATTACACAGTATTGTGTTAGAGAAGCAAATACATCGCTTCCCTAACACAGACCCGCCTCTCAGCCAATCAGGTTGCCGGGTCTGTTACCTGGTCACCTGATTGGCTGAAGTCACAGGCGCTGTGATTGGACGCTAGGCGTCCAATCATAGCAGAAGACAGGAGCACAGGAGAAGACATCGGAAGATGAGGGGACACCGCGCGCTGCACACCGAGACAAGGTAAGTGCAGAGGGCAGGCAGGGGGCACAGTGGCAGCACTTGAGGGGCACAATGGCAGAACTTGGGGCACAGTGGCAGAACTTGGGGCACAGTGGCAGCACTTGGGGCACAGTGGCAGAACTTGGGGCACAGTGGCAGCACTTGGGGCACAGTGGCAGCGTTTGATGGGCACAGTGGCAGCGTTTGATGGCACAGTGAAGCTGTTTGTTTGCGCCCCCCCAAAAATTTTGAGCACCAGCCGCCACTGTGATTGGTTGAATCCAATTTTTTTTTATCATTGCTTTTACATTATTTTGTTTTTTCAAAGCAACAAATATAATAATTTTAAAGATTTTATGAAAGGTTTAGTGCAGTAAATCTCCTTTGTCGGTTAAATAATACATACAGAGGGATTTGGTCCCAAAAATGGGGCAGGCCCTCCAAAGAAGGTATACAACTGGCAAGTGCTCAGCAGATTCATGACTCAATTACCAATGGAAGTTTACCACAAGCAAACAAAAACATCCTGGGGTATTCATGGCATTATCCCATTTATTAATAAGTACCACATCTTAAAGCCATGTATTTTTGTACTCTTGGAGCATCCTTCCTGCAGTTTAGAAGCTGAGACTGAGCCCAGACAAGAATAAGCCTTGTGGAGAGGCACAATAGCATTTCCTTTAAATGTGATTTTATAAAAAAAAAAAGTTCTAACTTCACTCTGAAATTCTACCTTTCATGCTTGCTCCAGGTCAGTGATTCAGAAATGATTGCAGTAGGAGATAACTAGGCAACTAACATTTTCAGTAGAAGGTCTGCAATAGCATCGCGCATATTTCCTTATAGTACTGAATTTTGCTTTTAACAAAGTTATTGTCCCATTGTTTGTACATATTATTCGTCTGGTTTATTGAAAACAAAAGGAAAAATGAATGTCTTTCCAGCACAAGTCAGAAAATAGGTCTGACAATGGAGACAATCTACTTATATAACAGTATTTACTAAGAGGTCGCGTTCAAGTTAACACATTTTGGTTTATGTGTTTTAGGACACTTCACGAATAAGAACTTTTCTATTTAATTATTATTGGGGAGCTTTCTCAAAGCATCAAATTAAGGTTAGTAGCAGGGTAAAGAAGTTAACTGTATGTTAAAGGGAAGATATCCTACATACATTGGGTCAGCTTGGCTCAGTGTAAGTATGCACATGTGACACCTGATCAGTCTCAGTGGAAGCTGTAAATCACTGGAGATCATGATGTCACTGCCCCTCTTCTCCACCTCATTCAATCAGAGACTGCTTTGCATTCACTGAGAAAATGCAAAGCATTCTCTGAATGATGGCCACACCAAGTGAACGCTCCCCTATAGTTACTATGCAAAAAGGCAGCTGCTCAGAACATCACTAGGAAGATTGCATCCATCTCTCTAGTAGCTTAGGCCACTCTAATAATTTACAGCTTCCACAGAGGCCGATTAGGTATCACACATGCATGCTTACACTGGGCCTGGGTGGCCCAAAAAAGATCAGCTTTAGGGCCCATTCACACCAGGTGCAGTGTGACTGCATTGGGTGGTTATTCTAGGGAAAAATGCCTTGTCTTCTATGTGACCGGTTCATACCACCACATTACGGTGGTGTGCACTGAAAAAATGTATAGCAGGACATAAATTTTTACTAGGCACACTGTGAGGCAATCCACTTCCTTGAACGGCACAGTGGCCGATACAACTTTATGAAACGTTACTGTGTGACTTTTCAATAAAGTTAGATTTTTAAAAAAGGGAACAGTGCGATGTGCAGCGATCGGCTCATCTGTACTGCAGTGATCTCACTGCATTGCACTGCACACCAGCCACTGTGTTGTAATGTAGAGGCTGGTGTGAATATACCCTTAGCTTATTTATCCTGTAAACAAGTGAGCTTGGTCCTGAGTTCATATGTCTGATGCAAGCATAACCCCCAAAAAGTCCCCAAGCCACGACTATTGCACATCTTGTAAACATGACATTTAGCTAATCCCATGATGCCATAGTGTACTCTTATGGCCCTGCATTAACAAAAAAAAAAATGATTATTGGGTGAATATTAGTTTCACATCTACATACATTTAAATAAAGGTTGCCTAATATAATATTATAATGTACCATAGGTATTTTATAGAGTACATGAATTCCAGCAGATGGCATTATAGGGCAATGGTATGGTTCACAATTAAGTGTCCACTTTTTTTCTTTATCTCTTTGGTATTCATCCAAAGTGATAAATATGACACAGACAAAGCCTGTGCTTCCAGATACTAGTCTTACACATCCAACAACAGTAGACAGTTTGCTACATGTAAATGTTCTTGATTGTTAGAGGATAGTTAAGATTCTGCAGTAGCATACATATCCTTCATTTACTATAGTCATTTGGGGTAATAAATGTATTCATAAGCATAATCTCTCCAACATGGGCACAAACAGTAATAAAACAAAATTTGCAAAGCAGAGTGAGGAAGAGTGAGAACTTCTGTGAGGCTAGTATCTCTTCCCTTTGGGAAGATCACTTCTTTTCCTTTCTGGTCACCTCTGGTGAGGTGAAATCTCCCTGGCAAAAAAACAGAGAGCAAAAAAAAATTGACCTGTCCTATATGTTTTGTCTGGAGTTGGGCTTTAAGAGATTACAATAAACTATTATGCCAAAATAATCAGAGCTAGCATTATGCACACTACATGAGTGCTATTGACCCACCTCAGAACAGCATATACCCACCTCAGAACAGCATATCACTATTAATCCTGGAACACTAAACTCTACCAATTCGTATTACATCATTTTATTTATTTTCTCCTTCATACTATGTGGATTGAGTTACTTCAGTAAAAAAGGTTATGAAGTTTAAATACTGGTAGAATACATGTATTAATTTTATACAGATAAAATGCGGCATTTTCCATTACTGTGGTAACAGACGGGGATTAACATAATATAACCGGTCACAGAGTATCAGTGTTAAAAGGCCACAAGATATCCCTAGTCAAAGCTTTATCTGCTTCATTAAATCTCTTCAAATTAATAATCTTGTCTGCTTTGGGTGCACATAAGTGCACTTAAGCTATTGTATTAAGACACTTTGAACATTGGCTTTTATCCCTCACTGACCAGGTTTTTCTTTTGATAAAATTAATCTACTTACTTTAGTAAATAAGGCAACATAAAAATAAAAGCTATGGTATGTAAGATAGAACGGCCCAAAGCAACCAATCAGTTGTCACTCTTCCTCATTTTAGAGTGGTTTGAACAAAAAAAGATAATAGGTAAGGTAAAAAAACATTGCTTGTAAAAGCTTTTTTTGCTTATTAAAGGGTTAGTCCACCCAAAAAGTGTTGAGTTTTCCATGTAACTCAGGGAACAAAATGACTACCTGGCTTATTATATATCTTGATCTTGGATACTGCAGAAGTGAGATCCACCTTCAAGTTTTTGGTGTTTTTTTAGGCTAGTGGCTACTACAGATCCAGGAATGCAAGCAACAAGATCTTACCCCCTGAGTCCCTACGAGAGGTTGCTACCAGGTTTCTTAACTTTCTAGCACTTGCAAAAATGTGAGAATATGCATTCGGTAGATATATGACCATTTGCGTATATATATATATTTATCCCAGTTAGCTTATTCTTCTGAGAGTTCCACAGCATGAAAAAATACCAAAGTTAATGTGCTTCTTATTCATAAAAGTATTCTGTGTGTCTACATTGTTGGCCAGAAGTGGCACACAACGAGCCTTGATAAATGTTGGCCAATTCTTGGATCACATATGGTACCTAAAAATTGCTGCTTATCTGCTCAGTTTGCGGCAAAAAAGCAGACGGCTTAATTTTTTTTTTTTCACTTTTTCAGATCTATATCCAATCTAGTTCAGAAAAATATGCTATTTCAATTGGTGCAAAAAAGGAGGCAGTTGTGAGTCTTGGTTCCCATGTTCCTCAACAGTTGGCGCTGTCTGTTAGGGCAGAACAGGGCAGTTCCAAAATGGGAAAATTCACTCAGCTTTATTGAAAAGATATTTATTTTTTGGTTCATCCCCGGTACATGGTGAATATGTTGTTGGACAATCCCTAGACTCCTCCAGACCGACTTGATCTATGGTTGTATGGACCAATCTTTCATCCTTCTTTACAGTCACTAGTCTTAATGGCTGTTGAAACAGGGTCCCAAGGGACAGGGGTGTCCCATACTAAGTCATTCCTATACTACTTGAATAGGTCATAGGGAAAAACACATGTTTAAGAGTGATATATGTTGCTGCCACCCCAAACGGGTTATAATGTAGAAGTCTCCCCCAGCAGGGTTTTTTTGCAGCAAAGTTAGAAAGATTAAATTGGTGTAAAAGTTTTTTATTTTAAATTGTAAACAATATGGCATAAACGTACATGAACATTTAAAATATGAGCTCCGGTCAAGGTAAACGTGAACATTACATTTTTCAATATTACAGTTAAACAACAATTTTTATCAAATGTTAAAAATGCAAATTTCCAACGCGTGTCAACAAATGTGGTCAAAGTCTTCTTCAGGAGATTAATTTGCTGTCAAAAGACATATATACAATTATTATTCATACATCAACCATATAAACTTGAAAATGCAAAATCCCTCCTACATACATAGGAGAAAATCACAAAAACAAGATATTTACAGGGAAGAATGCACACGAAGAATTTTGACCAGAGATCCCCTTAAAAATTCAGTCAGATGATCCATGGCACGTGGAAAAAAGAGTAAATGAATGATAAGAAATGTGTACAGGGTCTCACAAAATGTGGGACAGAGGGTGTGATTGGGGAGTGCCTGGGCAGTAAATGGAGAAGAAGACATAGAATTCTACTCTGATTACTTTCTCCCTCTAATACTTATACCATAATAATCCATAAAATAATTACTGGGACCGTTACTGCAGGTACATGGAAGCTCAACTTACACACTTGCCATTTGGCTGCCCTGGGCGTGGCCTCTTGTTTGTCACATGTGAGGGGATCTCCCCCATTGGAGCGGGCACTACATGAGGGGAATTCTTCGTGTGCATTCTTCCCTGGTAAATATCTTGTTTTTGTGATTTGCTCCTATGTACAGGAGAAAAGCCTTGAGAAAAGAAAAAGGATGAAAAAGTGGATGAAAGCAGTGAAATGTGCAAAAAGGTGTATATCCAGTGATGTGATATCCCATAGATTTCCCCACTTTTATTTCAATTAATTATATATTTTTGGAACAATACCTTAAATATTTGATCCCAATGGTCAATAGGTGCAGCATCTAGAATAAATGCAGAACTCAAGGGGAAATTCCCCATATAGCCACATTAGGCCTGAGGACTGTAGAGATTATCTGAAAAAAGATGTTAAAAAAGCTATTATAGTGGCTCCTAGACTGCTCAAAATATTAAGAAAGAAGGAGCAATGCGCTAACGAGAGTATAAAAAAGACTGACCTGTATTTGGTATTGGTAATATGTACGCCGACCTTCCACTCCGGGTGCTGGGAATTAACTGAGCACTCCCAGCATCACCAGTATTAAATAGCCATGACAATTAGGCATGGCTAATTGCAGGTGATCGAGGGAGATCCCTCCTCTACCGCCGCCTGACGCCCAGACCGCATGGCGGTGCGTCTGGCTTCCTCTGCGTTCGGGAAGGCCGGAAGCCCACGGCTGCAGACGTCACTTATGCCGCAATCGCGGGAAAAAGTGACGTCACGCACACCAGACCCATGAGCGTGAGAACACCAACGTCCGGAAGTGATCCGGAATGCCGCCGGCAGGAGAAGGGAGCTCCATCTTGTGGGCGAAAATAATATTTCACCTACCAGAGGAGCATAAGGAGGCAGTGTAGAAATGCCTCTTTTCCTGCCGTGAAGGCACATGGGCACAAAATCCCAACAAGGAGCAGGGCACATGGAGGGCACGGGGATCTAAATATACAGAAAAGGAGAAAAATTAAAAAGGGAAATAGACATATGAGTGCTGCCAGCATTGCTGCAGAAGTTGAAGGGGTGGGAGGGTCAGCCTGTCAGTGCTCAGACCATACGCTGCACACTGCATCAAGTTGGTCTGCATGGCTGTTGTCCCAGAAGGAAGCCTCTTCTAAAGATGATGCACAAGAAAGCCTGCAAACAGTTTGCTGAAGACAAGCAGACTAAGGACATGGATTGCTGGAACCATGTTCTGTGGTCTGATGAGACCAAGATAAATTAATTTGATTCAGATGGTGTCAAGCGTGTGGCGGCAACCAGGTGAGGAGTACAAAGACAAGTGTGTCTTGCCTACAGTCAAGCATGTTGATGGGAGTGTCCTGGTCTGGGGCTGCATGAGTGCTGCCGGCACTGGGGAGCTACAGTTTATTGAGGGAACCATGAATGCCAACATGTACTGTGACACACTGAAGCAGAGCATGATCCCATCCCTTCAGAGACTGGGCCGCAGGGCAGTATTTCAACATAACGACCCCAAACACACCTCCAATATGACCACTGCCTTGCTAAAGAAGCTGAGGGTAAAGGTGATGGACTGGCCAAGCATGTCTCCAGACCTAAACCCTATTGAGCATCTGTAGGGTATCTTCAAATGGAAGGTGAAGGAGCACAAGGTCTCTAACATTCACCAACTCCATGCCCAAGAGGGTTAAGGCAGTGCTGGAAAATAATGGTGGCCACATAAAATATTGACACTTTGGGCCCAATTTGGACACATTTTCACTTAGGGGTGTACTCACTTTTGTTGCCAGCGGTTTAGACATTAATTGCTGTGTGTTGAGTTATTTGGAGGGGACAGCAAATTTACACTGTTATACAAGCCGTACACTCACACTTTTCTACAGTAGTACAGTAAAGTAGTAATTTCTTCAATGTTGTCACATGAAATGATATAATAAAATATTTACAAAAATGTGAGGGGTGTACTCACTTTTGTGAGATACTGTATGTAGGAGGGATTTTGTATTTTCAAGTTTATATGGTTGATGTATGAATAATAATTGTATATATGTCTTTTGACAGCAAATTAATCTCCTGAAGAAGACTTTGACCACGTTTGTTGAAACGCATTGGTAATTTGCATTTTTAACATTTGATAAAAATTGTTGCTTAACTGTAATATTGAGAAATTGAATGTGCATGTTTACCTTGACCGGAGCTCATATTTTAAATGTTCATGTACGTTTATGCCATATTGTTTACAATTTAAAATAAAAAACGTTTACACCAATTTATCTTTCTAACTTTGGTGCGAAAAAACCCCGCTGGGGGAGGAGACCCTTCTACATCCTACTTGAATAGGAAGGCAACTTGAAGGAAAACTGCAACAGGATTTGGAACACCTATTTTATCCTGGGGTGAGGCTTGGGGGTTTTCACCCTCACATATATGTGGTTGACTTTGTTCTGGCTTTCTTCCAGTCAGGAGTCGATTAGGGACTAGCCTTGAGTACACTCAAAGGTAAAATTTTGACCTTGGCGGTTCTTTTTTTTTTTTTTCACAAACCTATTGCCTCATACTCTTTTGGTACGGACCTTTCTACAAGGCATCTTATTCCACCAGTCTTATTCCACCAGTTAAGACTCTGTTGACTCTGTGGGACCTTAACCTGGTATTTCCTGTATTGCAGAAATCTCCATTTGAACCTATCCAGGACACCCATCGCTGAGTCCTTCTGACTCAGAAGTTTTTTTTTTCTGGTTACCATTTCTTCATGAGTTTTTGGAATTGGCTGCTGTTTCCTGTAAGGAGTGGTTCCTGGTACTCCACTGTAACAATGAAGTTTCATGACTCCAGCCATCCTTTTTGCCCAGGATTGTCTCTTTGTTCCATCTCTATCAGGACATTGTTTTACCATCCTTTACTCCTAAGCCCCAGATACTGAGGGGCAAGGCTTTTCATGCTTTGAATGTGATTCCTGCTACTAGGTGTTACGTGAAATCGACTACTGCTATTGAACATTCACTTTGTGCTTCCTGAGGGCCCAAGGAAGGGTCACACAGTTTCCAAACCTGCTATTTCCAGATGAATCCAACAGTTTATTTCTCAAGCATATGACTTAGAAGGTAGGGTGCCTTTTTTGTCTGGTGATTCCCGTTCTACTAGGAGTGTTGGTGCCTCCTGGACTATTCGTAATCAGGTTTTGGTAAGTAGCTTGCAAAGCTGCTACCTTGTCTTTGGTTCATACTAAGTTTTACCAAGTGGATCATTGTGCTGCTGAGGATGCTACCTTTGACTGGCACATTTTGCAGGCTGCTGCATGAGACTCTTACCTATTTGGGTTGGTGGTTTTGATTTTGGCCCTCTCCTCATGTTCAGTGCTCTGGAACATCTCTATCATAATAAATATGAAGATGCTGTGTGTTCTGGCATATACAACAAAGAAAATTGGATTTTTGGTTTACCTGTTGCATGGAATACATCACAGGACACAGAAATCCCACCCCTTTTCCCTTTGTGGTTCATGGCTTGCTACAAAAACTGAAGCCTTACCTAATGGGGAGGGGTTATATCTTACAGGGATTTTCTGTTTTTTCTTGCCAGTGTCCAATCACTTGAAGGTGCCAATATAACCGTATCATAATGAATATGAAGAGGCTCTGTGTCCTGTGATGTACTCCAAGAATAATAGGATTTTACAGGTAAATCAAAAATCTGATTTTTAGTGCTTAATCATGTGTTAATACATGGAAAAGAAGTGGGTAAAACATTGAAACTTAAATTGAAAAAAAAAAAAAAAAAAAGTTTTTTTTTTTTTGTTTGTTTGTCATAAGTTAGTAAAACCGGAGCTGCTTCCTAATTGCTGTGAGTCCATCAGTTATAGTTATTACACTAAGGGGTCTATGTATAAAAAAATTGCTATGTCAATGTCTCAAGCATTTGCACAGCTCTCAGGAATAATGGCTGTAATGTGCCCAATAAATGTATTTCCTACGAGTGGCCATAATACTGTCTTGTGCTGAAATATCTCAATCAGGAAAATACTGCATCTTTACCGCTAGTTTGAGCTGATAGTCATAGGAAATAAACGTGTAAGGCAAGTTACGGCCATTATTTGTGAAATCTCAGCGAATGCATACAACATTTGCACATCAAAGTTTTTTATACAAAGACCCATTAATCTCTGTATGTGATAATTTTCACTAGCCTTGACAAAATAAGAGGAGATAGGGCAATTGAAAAATTGGTTAAGCTCTGTATGTGAAATATTTAATGTTTGAAAGGTGTAGCACGTTTGAAGACACGTCATACCTGTGTTAGAAGGGCCCAGTATGGTGAATGAGCTGGTCATTAGGAATTTTTATATATCTGTTCCTGTTGATAAAGGACAAAGCCTGTGTGCAAACTGCATATGCTCAGTCCAGGGCTGAAATTGAAAACCATTTGCCTTTATAGGTATAACTACACCAGAATAATAGCCAGCCTGATATGTTTGCAATGCTGTCACATTTTCAAAAGTAATCATGTATTGTAAGGAAACTCACAGTACCAGAAATATTAGCACTACCATTGCTGACCTTCTTTTGAAAATGCTAGCTTCCCAACTCTTTAGCATCAATACTTTCTGGGCCACTGACCTGAAACAAGCTGCGGCAAATGAACTCAGTGCAGTCAGAACTTAGGATATCCATACTTGTTCTGGGTCAGTGACACCAATTATTGAAGCCTTTAGGTTAGCATTAGCATGGCAGTCCGTCACCTAGCATCTTCAAAAGGAGAGAGATCAGCAAAGGTTGTCTATTTTCGCAATGAAGATTTCCTTAAAACCTAAGTCTGTCTTTCTGACTATCTCATGTTACTTCATATTTAGGGTGTAGCATGAAATATAGTCACAGTCTGCAGCCCCCAAACTGCCCTTCTTCTTTACAGAATCCTGGGGTTCTTCTGCCCATAGGCTCTTGTCATTTTCTGCCCGCACAGCCGCATCATTCATTCACAGAAATCTGTGAATAAAAAAGCTACAACTCCAATTAGCCACTACGACACTGATACTTCCTTCAGCCCTGCAACTAAAGATGTGTACCTCAGTATGGACCTGCTGCTAGAGCAATAGTCTGCAGGAGCCTCAGCGCTGTACCCACGATCCAGGAAGTAATAAATGTACACTTTTTTTATCAATCAATTTGGATGCATATATTACTTTTTTGAAAAGGTGTAATTAGCCTCTAAAGTACTATTAACCACTTGGAGGCCTTTTTCTGGCACAATAATTTTATTGAAATACTGTATTCCCGCTCAGGGCATATGCACAGTAGACATAATGTAGGACAACATGAAAAAACACAAATAGAACATGCTTTAGGGTGTAAACTGTAAAACAACAATAACCCTCCGACCAGGGTCGGGGGTCAACACAGGATGTCTGAGCCTTAGGACTCAGGGGCTGTGGTGTGGACCAGTCCACTAAAATTGGGATGAACAAAACCTAAACCAAACACACAAAAATGCAAAAAAAAAAAAACAGATGAGGAAAAAGAAATGGGGGGAGGGGCCAGGTGAAGATGGAGTAAGTGAAAGAAGAGAGGGAACACAGTGGGAGAAAAAGAGGGGAGAAGACGATGTACCCAAACAAAATTGACGTCCTTTTTTTTTCCACAAATAGAGCTTTATTTTGGTGGTATTTGATCACCTCTTCGGTTTTCAATTTTGGCGCTATAAAAAAAAAAAGAGCGACAATTAAAAAAAAAGGCCTGGGAGCGGACAGTGAGGCAATGCTAATTTGGCATCTTTGCTGGTAGGTACATGGAAAAGAGTTACATATAATAAAATGATCGTAGGGACGATGCACGCTGCTGCACAGATGCTTTTTGAATTAATGACTGTTTGAAGAATAGCACTGGCTATAGTGGAGAGTTTTAGAGCCAGCAGCATCTTTGTTTTATATGTAAGTGCACTGATTTTAAAATAAAACGGTTGAGACCATACTACACCATGAGGAGTCTCCCTGTTTTTTTTTACCCATTTTAATTCTAAAGATTTATCCATCCATCCATCCATCCATCCCATCTGAGATGGTGAGCTGGCTCATCTTGTCACCATAAGGGGAACATAGTGATTCTGGCAGGAGAACATTTCCAGATTTCCAGATCTCTGATCTGAGGATCAGAGATCCCAATAAGCGCTGAATGATCTTCCTGAGTAAGGAAGATCGCTGGTGGTCTGGTAAGCCCCCATCTGATTTATGGCGAAGGTGTCACAACAGTGAACAGGGCTGCCATCAGGGGTGTACAGCCCATACACATGTAAGGGGCCCAGCATCTGGACGGGCCCTGCCGACTGGCAGGGATATGAGAAGGCAGGGTCGGGTGCAGAGGAGCTCCGTGGATGCTCCTGTATGTGTTTGAGTCGGAAGGCTGTTGCTCTGTCATGAGCTGACATCGGGCTCTTTGCTGCCACCTCTGGCCATTTCCTGCATGTGCACCCCTCTGCATATGGAAACAAGAGCTGGGACTAGGACCACCTTACAAGTAAGGGCAGCTGTGTGTGTGACTGTGTACATGCCTGTGTGTGTACATGTCTGTGTGTGTGTGTTAGGGTTGCCACCTTTGCGTCAAGCCAAACCCGAACACTTCAGCAGCGCACGCCAATTTTTTTTATTTGTAGTACACCAAATGTATTACCTCTGTACAAAGCAATGCACAGCAATTTTGTGATTAAATAACATTTCTAATCATATGGAGTTAATTACAGGAGTTTCCCTTTACATCAGAGTCAACATAATTCCCCTTTTACATCTGAATCCACAGAGTTTCCCTTTATATCTAATTCTGCAGTTTTCCCTTACATCTGAATCCACAGAGTTTCCCTTTATATCTGAATCTGCAGGAGAGGAGTGCAGAGAGTATGATGGGGGCAGTATGTACAGGAGAGGTGTACGGAGGGGATGATGGGTGCAGTATGTATAGGAGAGGTCTGTGGTGGGTACGATGGGGCAGTATGTACAGGAGAGGAGTGTGGAGGGTATGATGGGGGCAGTATGTACAGGAGAGGAGTGCGGAGGGGATGATGGGGACAGTATGTACAAGAGAGGAGTGTGGAGGGGATGATGGGGGCAGTATGTACAGGAGAGGAGTGTGGAGTGGATGATAGGGGCAGTATGTACAGGAGAGGAGTGTGGAGGGGATGATGGGGGCAGTATGTACAGGAGAGGAGTGTGGAGGGGATGATGGGGGCAGTATGGGGAAGGATTTCTTGCAGTGTCTGTGGGGTGACCAGGGAGCGCTGTTGGGAAGGGAAGGTAAGTGACCATGGAATGATGTCCCTCAGCTCTGAGTGGTGTGTGTATGAAGTGGTCTGGGGGTGATACAAGCTGGGGGGAGCTTAGAAGTGGTCAGATAGCGATGTCTATAATCAAAAAAATCTCACCCACTACTATATACAACAATACCGCTGAATGAAAACAATCTGGTATAAGTAGTACATATCTATATACTGTAATCCAGCTCCTAGCACTCTGTATCTGTACAATCAGAAGTTACACTGAAACCACATACACACAGGTTACATGAATGGTCATAAATGACTTCACAATGATCTGGACTGAGGATTTGGGGATGTTTGTACAGACAAGTGCTCAGGCTTAGAAGTTATCTGTAAACTGTGATCGGGCTGCAGACTCCCCACCCCCACACACAGTATCTCTTCCGATTTTTCTGTCAACTTAACCCTTCACTGCATAAGCAAAACAAATGCTCCTGAAAGCTTTCAGCTTTCCACCCTAGCAGACTTTTGTCATAAAAAACAGACTCAGCTCACCTCTCCCTGCATGTAGTGTGAAGAGCCATCCCGACAGTAGTTACAGGGAGCTCCGCCTCCCGATTCTCTCATCACACCCACTAGTGATTGGGGAGGGGGGGGTTTGAGTCAGAGTTCAGAGAGACCCTGCAGGAGACTGGAGGGGGAGACAGACACTAAGGAGCTTCGGATCCTTAACACACACCACAGGCACAGTGTATTTAGAAGAAATGCCTCTTATGCTGTTTCCACAGTGGCAGCCTGGCAGGTGTTTTAATGTTCCCCCCCTGACCAAATGGTCTGGCCCTGATCTGCGCTCAGTAATGTGCCCGGGTGTCAAGCAGTACAAAACCCGGGCACATGACTCAAGACCTGTACTGTCCGGGTGAATCCCGGACAGGTGGCAACCCTAGTGTGTGTGTGTGTGTACATGTCTGTGTATGTGTGTGTGTGTGCATGCCTCTGTGTGTACATGCCTGTCTGTACATATCTGTGTGTGTGTGTACATGTCTCTGTGTGTACTTGTCTGTGTGTGTGTACATGCCTTTGTGTGTACATGCCTGCGTGTGTACATGCCTGTGTGTGTACATGTCTCTGTGTGTACGTGCTTGTCATATACACACATGTGAGTGGTGCTAGGAGCGTACAGGTGTGAGGGGGCTGAGAGCGTACAGGTGTAAGGGGGCTGAGAGCGTACATGTGTGAGGGGGCTGAGAGCGTACAGGTGTGAGGGGGCTGAGAGCGTACAGGCAGGGCTCAAGTCCTGCAGGAACGCATGGGAACGGAGTTCCTGTACTTTTTCCACAACAGGAACTTAGTTCCCGTTAGCAGCCGTGTCCCGCAAGACTTTGAAGTATGTGAGCTGTGTGGCAGGGCTACACCAGCAGCTGCCGACACAGCTCGCAATAGTAAGTGCCGCACACCTGACCATTCAGGAATTGCCAGTAGGGGGCCCCATGACAGCTTCCGCTTCGATCTACCTGTCAATCACAGCTAGCTGACAGGTAGATCAGGTCCCTGCTGCTAAGAGATTGTATTTAGTCAGACCTCTCGTGATGCGCTCCTCCCGCCGGCCCCTCCTGATTTTCTGTCTCCTCATCCCCCCCCCCCCCCCTCTCCTGCATACTTTCTCTGTGTGTCCCGCTGAATCCCCCCCTCCTCTATCTTCAGTGCCATATGATGAGGGAACCCAGAGGAGGAGCACAGCTATTCTGCTCACAGGACATGCAGGGAGAGAGGTGAGCTGAGGGAGGGACATCAGTTTGGGGTGGTAAGCTGAGCACAATACCTGGCAAAGTTTAATGCCAGGAGGGAAGTTTATGTGGAAATATGTGAAGGGTTGGAATAGCAGCGAGTGTGTGTTGGAGCCCTGCAGAGTTTGCAGCCCCCCAAGCTAACATATATCTCCTAAGCAGGAACACATCACTATCTCCCCAAGCATTCTGTCCAGATAATGTGCAGTTCATTTTTGACCTTTCCGTTTAACCCTGTGTTATCCAAAGTCTGTTCAATGAAAAGTGTAAACTCACCACATAAACACTCTATATACAAAATAACATTCCCCAATAAAGATCAGAACATGATGTTCACATTTGCATGGAAGCACAATTGAATGAATGCTGATTATTCAGAGAATTACCATATTTATTGAGGATTGTTTTTTTTTTTTTATGTACTAACAGTTAAGCTTCATAAACACAAAATGAAATTTGGATGAAAAATACCACTTTTGAAGCGTTCGTGCATATGAGCGTATCATTTTTTTTATTTGGTGGGCGAGTGGATCTTGGGTGGGAGTTCCCTCACTTTTTTCCCCAGGACTTGATCCCTGCTTTCAGCGCTGTCACACTTTTAATGACAATTACTCGGTCATGTTACACTGTACACATATATGGCATTTTTATCACACAAATAGAGCTTTCTTTTGGTGGTAATTCATCCCCCTTCTTCTGTCAGCACTGGGATCATGTTGGCAGAGAAAGAAAAAGACACAGAGGGAGAAGAGAAACACCAGAATACTAGTCAGTACCAGTTTGCAAATGTGGAGGTATAAATCACCTCTAATGCTGGGGTAGGGTTGCCACCTTTTCTTCAAGCCAAACCCCAAGACAATAGTGGCACAGGGCACATTGACCTGGCACATCTCTGGGTGCCCCAAGGAGAGTAGTATTGCAGCGCACGTAAAACATAAATAAATACAGCGCTTGCAACTGTGAAAAAAATTGCAAATGGTAAAATCAAATGTAAAGTCCAGAAAACAACCAATGAAAAAGTGTAATGCAAATAAGGTCCCAATATAATAAAGTAATATAATAAAGTGCTCTTGTGCTCCAATCTTCTTCTAAGTGCTGAAGTGCTCCAAATAAACTCACTCCGTGATGTGACACACACCCCTCCTGTATCTCTACTCACCAAAAGTTATGGGCCCCCCAGCTTTTCAGTCTGGGGGTCAGATAGGCTTAGATCTGGTAAGAATGGTGGCTCACAAGGGTCCGGTATGGATCTCCCCAACAAGGTTCTTGGAAATTCCAGATGTTCAGCAAACCCAGAATGAAAGGAACTGGGTCATACAGGACCTGGGTGAGGACTTCTTCAGGACCAGATTCACAGCTGAGAGCACAGGCGACCCTTGATGGAATGATCCCGGCCCAGTCAGACTTCCCTCACCAGGACCTGTCATTGGTTGCAGTGATAGGTCAGCCTGTCAGTCCCCCCAGATAAGGATTATTTGCCCCTTTAGTTAGGCCGTGTCCTAGTCAGACCTCCTGTCAGCACAGACTTGCAGCAACAAACAGCTCAGTGCCGACACGTAGCGCCCTGCTGCAAACAGTGGGTGTGGCCAAACATACTCTTGCTGTCATCATCCCCTCGCCCACCAGTGATGCTGCACCTGCCCCCAAACAGCCACCCACGTCTCCTGGACGGCAACAGATTTGCATGTCTTGGTTACTTCGGGAGCCACAGCCCAGTCTGAATAATTTGTCTGGGTATCAGGCAGACTGAAACCTGGACATATGATTAAAAACCTGGACTATCTGGGTGAATCTTGGACAGGTAGCAACCCTAGCTGGGTGACCCGTGTGCATGGATGCTGCTATGAGATTTAAAACTATTGGTTTCGTTTTTACATTTTAGAATGGGGTGTGTTGAGGTTGTGTATAAATGTAAAGGGTGTGTTGAGGTTGTGTATAGATGTAAAGGTTGTGTTGAGGTTGTGTATAGATGTAAAGGGTTTGTTGAGGTTGTGTATAGATGTAAAAGGGTGTGTTGAGGTTGTGTATAGATGTAAAGGGTGTGTTGAGGTTGTGTATAGATGTAAAGGGTGTGTTGAGGTTGTGTATAGATGTAAAGGGTGTGTTGAGGTGTAAAGATGTAAAGGGTGTGTTGAGGTTGTGTAAAGATGTAAAGGGTGTCTTGAGGTTGTGTATAGAGGTAAAGGGTGTGTTGAGGTTGTGTATAGAGGTAAAGGGTGTGTTGAGGTTGTGTAAAGATGTAAAGGGTGTGTTGAGGTTGTGTATAGATGTAAAGGGTGTCTTGAGGTTGTGTATAGATATAAAGGGCATCTTGAGGTTGTGTATAGATGTAAAGGGTGTCTTGAGGTTGTGTATAGATGTAAAGGGTGTCTTGAGGTTGTGTATAGATGTAAAGGGTGTCTTGAGATTGTGTATAGATGTAAAGGGTGTGTTGAGGTTGTGTATAGATGTTAAGGGTGTGTTGAGGTTGTGTATAGATGTAAAGGGTGTGTTGAGGTTGTGTATAGACGTAAAGGGTGTGTTGAGGTTGTGTATAGACGTAAAGGGTGTGTTGAGGTTGTGTATAGATGTAAATGGTGTGTTGAGGTTGTGTATAGATGTAAAGGGTGAGTTGAGGTTGTGTATAGATGTAAAGGGTGTCTTGAGGTTGTGTATAGATGTAAAGGGTGCCTTGAGGTTGTGTATAGATATAAAGGGTGTCTTGAGGTTGTGTATAGATGTAAAGGGTGTCTTGAGGTTGTGTATAGATGTAAAGGGTGTCTTGAGGTTGTGTATAGATGTAAAGGGTGCCTTGAGGTTGTGTATAGATGTAAAGGGTGCGTTGAGATTGTGTATAGATGTAAAGGGTGTCTTGAGGTTGTGTATAGATGTAAAGGGTGTCTTGAGGTTGTGTATAGATGTAAAGGGTGTCTTGAGGTTGTGTATAGATGTAAAGGGTGTCTTGAGGTTGTGTATAGATTTAAAGGGTGTTTTGAGGCTGTTTATAGATGTAAAGGGTGTCTTGAGGTTGTGTATAGATGTAAAGGGTGTGTTGAGATTGTGTATAGATGTAAAGGGTCTCTTGAGGTTGTGTATAGATGTAAAGGGTGTCTTGATGTTGTGTATAGATGTAAAGAGTGGAGTAAAGGGTGTCTTGAGGTTGTGTATAGATGTAAAGGGTGTCTTGAGGTTGTGTAAAGATGTAAAGGGTGTCTTGAGGTTGTGTATAGATGTAAAGGGTGTCTTGAGGTTGTGTAAAGATGTAAAGGGTGTCTTGAGGTTGTGTATAGATGTAAAGGGTGTCTTGAGGTTGTGTAAAGATGTAAAGGGTGTGTTGAGGTTGTGTATAGATGTTCGTTTTAGCGGTGCTTTAGTGCTGTTTAAGCGGTGCTTATGCGTTGCTCATTGGTCGCTAGCAGGGCGATTTGAACCACTTGCCGACCAGCCCGATGCAGTTTTATTGTGGCAGAATGGCACGGCTGGGCGAAGCGACATTATGTTACATCGATACGCACTGTGGCCAGTAGGGGCGCCCCCGCTGCTCGCCCATGGAGCCGATGCGAGCGCCCGTCGGTCACGATCACCGCCGGGCTCCCGCGACACACGGAGGACCGGGATCTGTGTGTGTAAACACCCAGTTTCCAGTTCTCTGAGGAGACAAGAGACAGAGTATGACAGAGTATGAAAAGCGATCTGTCATCTCCCCTACAGAGTCCCCTCCCCCCTTCAGTTAGAATCACCTCCCAGGGAACACAATTAACCCCTTGTGATCACCCCCTAGTGTTAACCCCTTCACTACCAGTGACATTTTTACAGTAATCAATGCACTTGTATAGCACTGATCGCTGTATAAATGACAATGGTCCCAAAAATATCTCAAAATTGTCCGATGTTTCCGCCATAATGTCGCAGTCCCGATAAAAATCGTAGATCGCGGCCATTACTAGTGAAAAAGAATTAATAATAAAAATGCCATAAAACTATCCCCTATTTTGTAGACGCTTTAACTTTTGCGCAAACCAATCAATATCCGCTTAAAGCGGTTCTGCACTGTGTTTTTTTTTTTGGGAATACAATGCTAAGGATTAGGAGGTAAATTGGGGGACTCACGTGTTCCATCTTCATAATTGATCGCAGCCGGTTTTCCTCCTATAAAATTATTTATATAACGCTTTCCTGCTGGGTGCCATCTTGCCTGTGGGCATGTGAAACCCCACAGGCACTTTAGATGGCCCAGCATGCACCGCCGTTACTGCGCCGAGCTCGCGCGTGCGCAATAACGGCAAAGTGCAGCTCACGTTCTCCGAAATCTCGCGAGATGTCGGCACATCTGCCGAAATCTCGCGAGATTTCGGAAGATGTCCGCACTGACTCCTGGGATCAATGACACCAGATCCCAGGAGACAGTGCGGTGTGACAACGATCGACGCAGAGACCCCGCCACCGCCGCAGAGACAGAGAAAAGGAAATCAGCGATTACAAGGTAAGTGGGAAAAAAAAAAATCACACTTCATTTAGTACTCTTTGCCTGATTTGGAAGGCAAAGAGATTTACTAAATGAAATGTGTGCAGAACCGCTTTAATGCAATTTTTTTTACCAAAAATATGTAGAAAAATACGTATCGGCCTAAACTGAGGGAAAAAAACTTTTTTTTTATATATATATTTGGGGGATGTTTATTATAGCAAAAAGTAAAAAATATTGATTTTTTTTTCAAAATTGTCGCCCTTTTTTTTGTTTATAGCGCAACAAAGAAAAAAACACATTGCAGTGAATGGGAGGTGGTTTTCAGGCGATATTTCTAGCGCTAAAACACCTGAAAACTGCCGCAGTGTGAAAGGGGTCTAAATCCTAAATATTCACATTTGTGAAAGACATATGAAGATAAAACACGGGATACAACGCCGCACATTACATCATCAAATCAATATCCAGATTTGTGAAAAACGTGAAAAAAAACCCCCAAAAAAAGTCCTTGAAAATGTTCATCCACAAAATTCCGCCTTCTTGTATTTATCAAATGTCATCCCATCCCCCGTGCTTTTATCCTTAAAATTCAATAGAAAAAGTGCCCCTCCCCCGCCAGTGATGGTGCTAATGCCCCTCCCCTCAGAACCCTGAGGACCTCTGAGCCAATCACGTTATTCTATCACCAAAAACCACCAAATCAGCGTTTCTTCATCCAATAGCTATATTCTCCCCTCAATGGATTTCCACCAATCACCCAACAAGGAAATGACAAGGTCATGGGACAACGCGCTTTTATGAATAAGCCCCTCCCGCAATCTATATGAAGCCCCTCCCACATTCCAGTGCCCAGAAAGGCACCAGCTCCATCAGCAGATTTCTATCCCATAATATCCTCCAAGCACCACCCCTCCCCCCCCACCATCGTCCCTCTCTATACAACCTCTTCTCTTTTCACTCTAATTTCTCTCTTTGTAATAAAATGACATTTAAATATAAAATGGCCTAATGAGTAACTGCTTGTCTTTGGCAGACTAAGATCTTCCTACGAGTCCAGCTTCATCCACATGCAGTGCAGCATAGAAACATACAACAAGAAGCTGCAGTCCCACCACAAGTTACAGGAATTAAGTGGTTTGCTCATCTGCCTGGCAGCACCGGGGTCGCCGCTTCAATGCCCAACCACAGCGCCACCTGCTGCCTGGAGTTTGCATGTTCTCCCTGCGCCTGCGTGGGTTTCCTCCCACACTACAAAGATATGCTGGGAGGTAGATTGGCCCTAGTATGTGTATGAATTAGGGAGATTAGATTGTAAGCTCCTTGGGGGACTGATCATTATCACATGGCCTACCTGTTGGATTGGCTCTGCAGACTCCTCTTCTCTGGCGCCGATACCTGCAGCTTTCCTGCCAATTCCCTGGACAGGTTTGTTGGTCCTCTGGGCTTGTACGGCCCTCTGTGGAGAGACCAATCACACAGCGAGACCCTTTATCTCCATAGCAACAGTGAGACCCCCCATAACCCAGAAAATGTGCCCCTCCCCCTCTCCCCCTCTCCCCCAATCTCAGCCATCTGCACATTTTGGTAATGCGCAAAGAAACGCACGTTTCCACGCAATCCTGGAACACGCAAAAATATGTGCCTCACGCTTGTAGTGCCATTTATTGTAAATGTCCCCCCAAACGTGTCCCCCCAATACAAGAAATGTGGCAAAATGCGTGGGAAATAAAACAAAGCGGAACGCGTCATGAGCTACTTTGTCACTCTTGTGGGGCATAGGGCAACGCACTGAAATCAATAGGGGGCGCTATGCTTGTTGGCTGTTTGTCATCCAGGTGTATGTCAGAGGAGTGACTGGGACCTTCATCATTTCACAAACTATGGAATGCTGGGAGAGCCGAAATCAGCGCTCACCCCTCCCCCCTCTGGCATTGGCTCCTCCCTCCCCATAGCCCCATGTGTAATGTGCTGTGCCCTCTTTTATACCGAGTCCCCACCATCCCCCGCATACCAGATACAAGATAAAATAGAAATAAAGACAAACATTGTGTGTAGGGGGAGGGGAGAGGGTTTCTTGGTTTGACAGTTAAACGGTTGAAACAAACGAACAATATAGTTTGGTAGTGAAAGGGTTAAAAACTGAGAGGAAAAAAAATAGATTTGGCAGTTGTACAGAATAAATCTCCCTAAAGGGGCGCAGACAGCAATAAAAACCTGACAGGGGTTCTAATCCCTCTCCACTCGATCCAACATTAACTATAAACAAGTTTTCCTTTAGTTATACTTTAAGATATGGGCAAGAAATGTGAAAAACACATTGGGTTGTCACTGAAAGGGTTAAAAAAAATAAAACTTAAAAAAATATATGTTTTGAAAAAAAAAAAAAAAAAAAACTGCCTGTGATTTCATTGGCTGAGCCAAGAAAAAAAAAATAAACTCTGCCTGTGATTTTATTGGCTGAGCAAAGAAAAAAAAAAAAGGTCACATGACTGCACTGTGATTTCATTGGCTCTCTGCCTATGATGTCATCGGCTGAGCCCCTATAGACAGGCGCAGGGCAGGAAGGCATCAGAAGCTGACAGATCACTGACCAGTGAACATCTCGCAGGACCATCACCCTCTCAGCAACCACATCGTCGCCACATCTCGCCGGACCTTCGCCAGCTACATCTCGCAGGACCATCATCCCTCAGCAATCACATCATTGCCACATCAACAACCACATCTCGCAGGACCGTCGACCACATCTCGCAAGATCATCATCTCCTCATCGACAGCCACCTCGTGCAGGACCTTCAGCAGCCACACATCACAGGACCACCATCTTCTCAGCAACCACATCGTCGCTACATCGACAGCCGCATCGCGCAGGACCATCATCTCAGCATCCACACGAACGCCACATCAACAGCCGCTTCCGGGAGGACCTTCGTCGCAACATCTCGCAGGACCATCACCTTCTCAGCAACCACATCGTCGCCACATCTCGCAGGACCTTCGTCAACCATTTATCGCAGGACCATCATCTCCCCAGCAACTGCAACATTGCCACATCGACAACCACATCCCGCAGGACCATCAACTCCTTAGCAACCACATCGTCGCCACATCAACAGCCATATCTAGCAGGACCCACGTCAGCCACATCTCGCACGACTATCACCGCCTCCTCATCAACCGCATCGTCGCCACATCGATAGCCACATCTCGCAGGACCATCATCACCACAGTAACCACATCGTCGCCACAACCTCGCAGGACCTCCAGCAACCACATCACCATCGTCATACTTATATTTTTTCTCTCAGCATGTGCATCTACAAATACTCAGCGGAAACCCTTCAGAAACTAAAAAACATCACCTCAACGTTGCCAACGCCCATTCAAAAAATACTACAAAAAGAGCAACTACTAAGGATCAACCCACAACCAACCACCAATCAAAGGAAGACCCCAAATCAGCCGCAACACTTAACATGCGCCCTGATTAACACCAGATCGGCAGTCAAGCACAGACAAGAAGTCCACGACTTCATCACCCAAAACAACTTAGATTGTCTCTTCATCACAGAAAGCTGGCTAACACCCGACTGCAACACCATCCTAACCGAATTGGTCCCTGAAAAATACAGGATCCTAACGGAGCATAGAATAGGAAAAAAAGGAGGAGGCCTAGCAGTGATCTTCAAATCTCACCTTACGCTTGGCAAACCTACGCTACAGAACCCAGTGCCTTTTATGGAAACACTTTCTCTACAGCTGCAAACAACACCCCAAGACAGCATTCATATACTGCTATGCTACAGACCACCAGGACCAAAGACAAATCTCCTGATACCCTTCACCGAATTTATCTCAATGCACACCCTGAAAACTAAAAACGTTCTGGTACTTGGAGATTTCAATCTCTGGGCAAACAACAACGAAGACCCCATCGCCTCTGTCTGCATAAACCAACTGGAAGAACTAGGTCTTCAACAACTGATAAATGCTCCAACGCATGGTTCAGGACACACTCTGGACCTCATCTTTAAACAAAACATCGACATTAACATACTCAACAACTCGCTGCTACCATGGACGGACCATCACGCCATGAAATTCAAAATCACCACCAACAACACCGTTCAGAAACCGAACCACTCAACAACATACTGGACCAGATCTCAGAAGAAACTACACTCGGAACTCTTCAAAACCACACTATCCAACAAAGTAACAAATCTAAATTTAAACCACTCGACGGAAAAAACACTCAGCTCCTTAAACAAAGCGTTACTACAAACAGCAGACGCAGTCGCTCCGAAACGCAGAACACTCATCCGCAAGAGAAATTCTGGATGGTTTAATGGAACTCTTACTCTACTGAAGCAGGAACGCAGAAGAGCTGAAAGAACCTGGAGAAGAAACTCTTCAAAGGAAAACCACACAAACTACAATACTCTCACAATGAAATATCACAAAGCTATCTTCAAAGCTAAAAAAGAACACTTCTCAAACACCATCACAAAAGCCCTAAACCGCCCTCGTGAACTATTCAAGCTAGTCGCCCAGACTATGAACCCTACCTGCTTAGAGCCCCCCACTAACGAAACTCAAGAATTTTGCAACGAGTTATCGGATTTTTTTTATCGACAAAATCGACAGCATTCGGGAAAAAATCCAACAGAAAAATACAATCGACCACATCCAAAAAGAGGAAACCGATTCAAACAACATTCAACATTCAAAACCACCGAACTTTTCGCTGACCCCGATCGCCATAGACACCACTAAAAATATCATCAGAAGCCTCCGGGACAGCACATCACCCAATGATATCATCCCCACAAAACTTCTGAAAGAATGCTCTGACATCTTGGCACCTACTATAACGCTACTCATTAATCAGTCATTCAAAGAAGGAATTGTTCCTAACTCCCTCAAACAAGGCATAGTCAAACCCCTCCTAAAGAAATCCAACTTGGACCCAAGAAACCCTAACCACCGAAGACCGATAACTAGCCTGAGCACCATCTCCAAGATTATGGAGAAAGTAGTGGTACAACAGCTACAACCCCATCTGGACACACACAATCTCCTGGACCCTCTGCAATCAGGCTTCCGCCCGGGCCATGGCACAGAAACAGCACTCCTCAAAATATGGGACGATGCCTTGGAAGCAGCAGATGATGGAGAATCATGTCTCTTGGTACTCCTGGACCTTAGTGCAGCATTTGACACACTGGATCACAGCACTTTACTCACCCGCCTCAAAGAAGTAGCAGGAGTCACAGACTCAGACTTACTATGGTTCACTTCCTTCTTAAGAAATCGGTCACAGACAGTGAAACTTGGAGCCTTCACCAGTGAATCTCGCGCAGTCTCCTATGGAGTCCCTCAAGGATCACCTTTATCACCCGTGCTCTTTAACATTTACATCCGTCCACTTCTTAAAATCATCAGAAAATCTGACCTATGCTTCCACTCATACGCAGATGATACTCAACTCTACCTTCGGATCCCCGGACAAAAAGACCAATATCAGGAATTGGAAAAATGCCTCGCATCAATAGACGACTGGATGTCCACTAACTCCCTCAAACTTAACGGAACCAAAACAGAACTCCTTCTAAATGCAAACCGGAAAACTAATTCTACAACACCATGGACTCCGCCCACCATCCTTGGACAGACCATCCCTCTAAGCTTAAAAGCCAAAAGTCTCGGAGTCACTTTCGATTCAGAAATGTCAATGGATGCACAAATAGGATCAGTAGTCAGCGGATCCTACCATCTTCTACGCCTGCTACGTAGACTCATCCCCTTCATTCCAGAAAAGGACAAAGCCATAGTGGTAGGAACAATCATCAACTCTCGACTCGACTATGCAAACTCCCTCTACATAGGACTACATAAATTCCAGATTGCACGCCTACAAGTCGTTCAAAACATGGCAGCAAGACTAGTCACAGGAAAAAAACCATGGGAATCCATCTCCCCATCCCTGAGGACCCTCCATTGGCTAACCGTAAAGGATAGGATCACATTCAAGACCCTCTGCCTGACCCACAAATGCACACAAGGAGATGCTCCTCAATACTTATGCGAAAAAATACAACACTACACTCCCAATCGCAACCTCCGATCCAACGACCAAAATCTCCTCCTCGTCCCCAAGTCCCGGTACAAATCAAGGGGAGAACGAAGATTTGCAGTCCAAGGACCACGGCTATGGAACGCTCTACCTACGAACATCCGCTTAGAAAAAGACCATCGGACCTTCAGGAAAAAACTTAAGACCCACCTCTTCTAAGAAGGAATCAACCCAGTTCGGATCAAGCGCCTCGAGGCGATTCAGTTCGCAGTTGCAGCGCTATACAAATCTTTCATTCATTCATTCATTCATTCATTCAGTGAAGACGCTTCTTATCTCTCCTGAGATTTATCTTGCGATTTTATTGGATTTGATTTCATTCGATTCAATTTCATTGCGATTTCTATTGTCATACATTTAAAGCGCGTTTCTTTATTCTTAATAATGAACCGATTTAAATGTAATCAGATGTTTTCTCTGAAAAACACCAAAGAGAAAGCCAGCAAAGGAAGGGCAATGGTAGGAGGTATTAGTGACCAGCCTGTAGATACCCCAACCAAAAAGTCCCCCAAGATGAAGAGGACCCGGGCGTTTGTGCGCGGCTGTTTCAGAGCCGTCGTTGGATGTTTCGGTTCCGGCTGTAAAGCCAATGGACATCACCAGGATACAGACACTGAGATTGGTAAGTGTTATGGATTGTGATAGATACGCAAAGTACTCTGGATAAGTCACCTACACTCATCGATCAAATTATTGATTATTTGTTTTCATAGAATTATAGAACAGAAGGGGATATTAAAGTGATTGTTAAGTCACAATCTGATCTTTGTGATGCCAACTGTCACATTGGTTGTGCTCTCAACCAAACTGTCAAACCATCCAATGGCCAGTGTCATAACGGATCACATGTGCAGCATTATGGCAGTTGAAGATTCACCACTTCAATACCTGGCATTTCCCCCTTCCTGCCCAGGACAATTTTCAGATTTCAGCGCTGTCACACTTTGAATGACAATTACACGGTCATACACTAAAAATGTAGTTTGGGTACAGTACCCAAACTACATTTTTATCATTTTCTTCCCACAAATAGAGATTTCTTTTGGTGGTATTTCATCACCTCTGGGGGTATTTTTCTTAGTTTGTCATAAAATGTTGTTTTCTCCTTCACTGATGGGCGCTGATGAGTTGGCACTGATGTACAGCACTGACAGATGGCACTGATATGCAGCACTGATGAGGTGGCACTGATGGGCGGCACTGATGATGATGTTCTGACAGGTGTTACTGCTGCACACTGATTGGCACTATGATGGACACTGATTGGCACTGTGATGGGCTCTGAGAGACTTTTAGGGGGCACTGCTGGCAGCTGTTGGGCACTGATTGGTACATCTGATGGGCACCTCTCATGGGGGCTGCACTGATAATTAATGTGCTGATTATTAAACTATTGATAGATACAAGATAACTGAAACCCTTTCATTGGATCCTTCTTTCCCATTCATGAGGGGCCACCCCCCCATATGTACACATGTATAGGGATTGCCATGAACATTGATGAGGGGCCACCCCCCCCCATATGTACACATGTATAGAGATTGCCACGATCATTAATGAGGGGTCACCCTTATTTCTTCATTTTGGGGTGCGGCAGAGTAATCGGCAATGCAGCAGTTCCCGGTCCCGACCTCTTCTATATCAATCCACCGCAACAATTCGAGGGATTACAATAAAAGAGGCCGGGTGTTTAATAATAAGAAACAGAAGCACTGCAGATTACTCCCCCGCACCCGAAAGTGAACAATCAGTCCCCTTTCTGACTCCATTAATTTTGGTGGGTCGGCATTACTGCCAGGCAGCCAAAATTTTTATATGAAGGCCAACATTAGTCATCCCTGTGTCCCTGTCATGTTGTGATTATTAATTGTCCCTTGCACTGGAATATTGAACTTTTCTCTTCATGATTTTATGTTGTATAAAATATATATAATGTAGGTGCTAAATCTGATTCTTCTTTTTGTTATGCAGGTGTACGCAGTATTTACTGCAGACACAGCTCACAAGGCAGGACTGCCCCAGTGAGCGAGACAGAATATGAAAGCTACATTGAGACTCCACCAGCATGTGACGTTCACACGGAGACTCCACCAGCATGTGAAGTTCACACGGAGTCTTCACCAGCATGTGACGTTTACACAGAGTCTCCACCAGCATGTGAAGTTCACACGGAGTCTCCACCAGCATGTGACGTTCACATGGAGTCTCCCACCAGCATGTGACGTTCACATGGAGTCTCCCACCAGCATGTGACGTTCACACGGAGACACCACCAGCATGTGACGTTCACACGGAGACTCCACCAGCATGTGATGTTCACACGGAGACACCACCAGCATGTGACGTTCACACGGAGACACCACCAGCATGTGACGTTCACACGGAGACGCCACCAGCATGTGGCGTTCACACGGAGACACCACCTGAATGTCATATTCAGGTTGAGACTACAGCACAATGTGACGTTCATGTTGAGAATCCACCAAAATACCAGGGCAGCCATTTGAATATCTCCTCCCATGAAGATGAGGGCAAGATTAAAGAAAAGGATAGGCAGATCCTGGTGGTAGGGGATTCGGTTATTAGAGGGACAGAGAGGGCAATCTGTCAGAATGACCGCGATCGACGAACAGTATATTGTTTCCCGGTCGCACGGTCGCACGAGTTCGGGACATTGTAGATAGGATGGACGGATTGTTGGATGGGGCTGGGGAGGACCCAGCTGTCATGTTACATATTGGAACCAACGACAACATTAGAAGAAAATGGAACGCCCTACAAAATGATTTCAGGGACTTAGGGGCTATATTGAAGAAAAGGACCTCCAAGGCAGCATTTTCAGAAATACTGCCTGTACCTCGAGCCACACCAAGGAGGCAGCAGGAGCTTAGAGAACTTAACAAGTGGCTGAAGAACTGGTGCAGGAAGGAGGGGTTTGGCTTCATGGAGACTTGGACTGACTTTTCAATTGGTAACTTGCTCTACAACAAGGATGGACTGCACATAAATGAGCAGGGTACAACTCTGCTGGGAAAGAAAATAACCAAAAAGTTTGAAAAAATGTCAAATCACCCACGTTTCATTCACATCGAGACCCCTCCAGCATGCAACGATTCTGTTGAGACTCGGGCAGAATGTAACTTTCCCACTAAGACACCGGCAGATTGTGGCGTTACCACTGAGACTGAAGAGAGAATCTTCAATTAAAAGCCATCACCAAAATCCACTACGTCATCAATCTCTTGAAAGATTCTCATCAGCAGCTTCTGAATCACAAACTATCATTGTAGTTGGACAAACAAGACAATTGGCTTTTTCCTAGAAGAAGAATCAACAAAAAGTCTGAGGAACCCTCCTAGGGACCAGGTATGGCTCTACCAACACAGGTCCCTACACTGGTGGCGGCTGCCACTCCAGTAACCGGAGGGTCTTCTCATCAGCCCTCTAAATGTAGATCTTAAGCTTTAAGGTTAATCAAAAATATCACATTCTAAAGGGAAAGGTATAACAAGGGGAAGGGTGAGTATGGAAGAGGGAAAAAAGCGGGGGGGGGGGGAAAGGGAAGGTTGGAGGAAGAAGGGGGTGAGGGTTGGGGGGAACCCTCACACCCCTTCCTTACCCCTAACCTCCCCCCCCCTTTCTTCCCTCTCTCCCTCTTCCATACTTCCCCTCCCCCTTGTTATACCTTTCCCTTTAGAATGTGATATTTTTGATTAATCTTAAAGCTTAAGGTCTACATTTACACTCTTGGCAACTTTTGGATGTATTGTCAAATCTTAATGCTTCTGCAGAAGCTGCAGACAGGTAGAGGGCTGATGTTTTTGAGGCTTGTGTGTTGGACCGGCTATGAGGGGAGGTTGGACGCCGGTATGTTTTTAAGGCGTGTGTTAGACCGGCTATGAGGGGAGGTTGGATGCCGATATGTTTTTGAGGCGTGTTGGACCGGCTATGATGGGTCTTGCAGTAAACATGGCCCTCCCATGGGGTACGGATTCATCCCCTCCATGTGAATAAGACCTAACTGTGAATGGAATAATTAGCTCCGTTGTGTTGCTAATTTGGGGACCACTGTACCCTTCTTTATTGTTATTTGTGTGCGTTTTATTAGAGGAGTGTTATATATTGTAGATAAGGATAAGTTTGTATAAGTTGTGTGTTATTCTTTGTGTGTGTTTTGTAGTGTTATATATATATATATATTGTGTGTTTATTCTTCTTTTTTTTGGTGTTTTGTAGTGTTATATATATATATATATATAGATTGTAGTTTAGGTGAAGTTTGGATTTCTTCTGGAGGCACTTTGAGTAGACATAACTGATGTACCCCACTCAGCGGGGGCGAGCCTTAGAGTTTGGATTTCTTCTGGAGGCACTTTGAGTAGACATAACTGATGTACCCCACTCAGCGGGGCGGGCCTTAGAGAACAGAGGCCGCATATGGGCAGCACAGAGGCTTAGGGGTTAGTCTTGCAGCACTGGGGTCCATGGTTCAAATCTTGACCAGGACACTATCTGCATGGAGTTTGCATGTTCTCCCTGTGCTTGCGTGGGTTTCCTCCGGGTACTCCGGTTTCCTCCCACACAACAAAGACATGCTACCTTGCGTTGGTGGTGCAGTGGTGAGCATAGCTGCCTTTCAAGCAGCTGACCCGGGTTCGATTCCCGGCCAACGCCATCTCCAATACTTGGAGTCCTCAGAGAGAAAAGCGCTATACAAGGTCAATGCGGAGCATATATTAGCGGTGGAATAAAGAATGAAGCAAATGTGTGGAATGTATGAGGCAGGAATTGTTCCCCCAGAATCTATAGAAGGTGAACCCAGCAACTGATAGAAGATGCTTAGGCTGCGATCACATCTAGGCCTTCTGGATCACTGAATTACTGCGATTCCTGATTGTGAATATTGTCACCTGACAAATCACACAAACAAAATTGCGGGGTGCCTGTTTACCAAAAGCAATCCTGTAATTTTGTTGCAATTTGTCAGGCAACAATCACGGCAAAATCACAGGCTCAATTGGGGTGATATTGAAAGAAAAGGGATATCAAGTGTGTGCTGCCTTTTGCGGCGATTCGGGAATCCAGAACACTTGGTGTGACCAGATCCTCACCGTGTCCATCATACTGTTGTGGAAAATGTTATTAAAGTATGTTGACAGATGCCCCCCAGTGTCGGTTTTGCTGTAATACACTCATGTGGAGGTATTCGCACATACAGACGTTGGTGGAAGACCATTGGATGCGGAAACCTTCCCTTGGACACGGCAGATCTGTTTGCTCTTCTCAGGTTGTTTATTTATGCCTCACCAAGGAACCGGCCACTCCATGGCGAACGCATTTAAACTCCCAAGTGAGAAGATCGGTGTATTTGGGAACCATATTTTAACTATACAGATTTATGGCCCACTGGGCCATAGTTTGGTATGGTTCGAATCACTGGCAGCAGTGGGAATGTGCACACGGTTGTGTGCAAGGCCATGTGCTTGCCACATGGTTTTGCATACTACCGTCTGCACAGGTCACTACTATATATCTGTTTGAATGTATACATGTCTGTGATTGGTTCTTTTGACGGAAAACAAATGTCTGATTGGCTGTCTGTGAAGACACCACTTTTCCCTGTATTAAAACATGCTGTATTGTTCTTTTAGTCTGTGTCATGTCCTTATATGGTCATTCGCATCCTGTGCTGTTCATATGAGGTCACAACCTTTGTAGGAGGGGTTTAGCTGTTGTAGGCCAACCCTCCAGGACGTGGCTTCCAGTTGATCATTGTATTGTCATGTCCTTATATGGTCATTCACATCCTGTGTTGCTCATGTGAGGTCACAAGCTTTGTAGGAGGGGTTAAGCTGTTGGAAGCAAACCCTCCAGGGTGTGGCTTCAAATTGATATGGAAATAAGGCAGTTTGCTCGGCTCAGGACACACAGACATGCTGGCCGTTGCTGAGAGGAAGACGTAAGAATACTTGTGATGGCTCTTTTAATGGGGCCTGGCTGGGAAGCAGCCAGGCTGAGATGGTGATGTATGAATGCTTGACTGGTCATGTGAGGAATGCATGGATGAAGGGGTCGGAAGGTAACGGAAGACTTACGATCTAAAGGTAAGGCATTATATCATTAAGACGGAAAGTGTTATTATATTAGAAACAGGAAATTTGGCTGTGCGCTCTACATACAGACAGATTTCCCTGATGATACGACAAGAACTTCCTGCTCAGATGCCTCCCAACATAAATATTACACCCATACCCCCAACATGAATATTACACCCATACACCCCCCCCCCAACATGAATATTACACCCATACCCCCCAACATGAATATTACACCCATACTCCCCCCCAGGAATATTACACCCATACCCCCCAACATGAATATTACACCCATACTCCCCCCCATACCCCCCCCAGGAATATTACACCCATACCCCCAACATGAATATTACACCCATACCCCCAACAGGAATATTACACCCATACCCCCCCAACATGAATATTACACCCATACCCCCCAACATGAATATTACACCCATACCCCCCCATCAGGAATATTACACCCATACTCCCCCCATCATGAATATTACACCCATACCCCCCAACATGAATATTACACCCATACTCCCCCCAACATGAATATTACACCCATACCCCCCCCACCCCCCATACTACCCCCCCCCATCAAGAATATTACACCCATACTCCCCCATCATGAATATTACACCCATACTCCCCCCCATCAGGAATATTACACCCATACCCCCCATCAGGAATATTACACCCATACTCCCCCAGCATGAATATTACACCCATACCCCCAACATGAATATTACACACCCATACCCCCCAACATGAATATTACACCCATACCCCCAACATGAATATTACACCCATACACCCATACCCCCCCCAACATGAATATTACACCCATACTACACCCCCCCCCCATTACCCATACCCCCCCCCCAGCAGGAATCCCCCCCCCCCCAGCATGAATATTACACCCATACCCCCCCCCCCATTACACCCATACCCCCCACAGCAGGAAAATTATACCCATACTCCCCCCAACATGAAAACTACACCCATATTCCCCCCAGCAGGAATATTACACCCATACCCCCCATCAGGTATATACAGGAGATATAGTATATATAGGACAGTGGAGATATATATATAGTATATACAGAGAGTACACACATTGCACCTCTATATCTGGGTATATACGGTGGATATAGTATATAGAGCTATATATAGGAAAATCATTATGAACCTACCATAGGGGCCATGCGATCCCTTCCTGTCTATATCCTAGTCAGGGATCACTATGAACCTACCATAGGGGACATGTGATCCCTGCCTGTCTATATCCTGGTCGGAGATCACTATGAACCTACCAAAGGGGACATGTGATCCCTTCCTGTATATGTCCTGGTCGGAGATCACTATGAACATATCATAGGGGACATGTGATCCCTTCGTGTCTATGTCCTGGTCGGAGTTCACTATGAACCTACCATAGGGGACATGTGATCCCTTCCTGTCTATATCCTGGTCGGAGATCACTATGAACCTACCATAGGGGACATGTGATCCCTTCCTGTCTATGTCCTGGTCGGAGATCACTATGAACCTACCATAGGGGACATGTGATCCCTTCCTGTCTATATCCTGGTCAGGGATCACTATGAACCTACCATAGGGGACATGTGATCCCTTCCTGGCTATGTCCTGGTCAGAGATAACTATGAACCTACCATAGGGGACATGTGATCCCTTCCTGTCTATATCCTGGTCGGAGATCACTATGAACCTACCATAGGGGACATGTGATCCCTTTTTGTCTATGTCCTGGTCGGAGATCACTATGAAGCTACCATAGGGGACATGTGATCCCTTCCTGTCTATGTCCTGGTCGGAGATCACTATGAACCTACCATAGGGGACATGTGATCCCTTCCTGTCTATATCCTGGTCAGGGATCACTATGAATTTACCATAGGGGACATGTGATCCCTTCCTGGCTATGTCCTGGTCAGAGATAACTATGAACCTACCATAGGGGACATGTGATCCCTTCCTGTCTATATCCTGGTCGGAGATCACTATGAACCTACCATAGGGGACATGTGATCCCTTCCTGTCTATGTCCTGGTCGGAGATCACTATGAACCTACCATAGGGGACATGTGATCCCTTCCTGTCTATATCCTGGTCAGGGATCACTATGAACCTACCATAGGGGACATGTGATCCCTTCCTGTCTATGTCCTGGTCAGAGATCACTATGAACCTACCATAGGGGACATGTGATCCCTTCCTGTCTATATCCTGGTCGGAGATCACTATGAACCTACCATAGGGGACATGTGATCCCTTTTTGTCTATGTCCTGGTCGGAGATCACTATGAACCTACCATAGGGGACATGTGATCCCTTCCTGTCTATATCCTGGTCGGAGATCACTATGAACCTACCATAGGGGACATGTGAGCCCTTCCTGTCTATATCCTGGTCGGAGATCACTATGAACCTACCATAGGGGACATGTGATCCCTTCCTGTCTATATCCTGGTCAGAGATCACTATGAACCTACCATAGGGGACATGTGATCCCTTCCTGTCTATGTCCTGGTCGGAGATCACTATGAACCTACCATAGGGGACATGTGATCCCTTCCTGTCTATATCCTGGTCGGAGATCACTATGAACCTACCATAGGGGCCATGTGATCCCTTCCTGTCTATATCCTGGTCGGAGATAACTATGAACCTACCATAGGGGACATGTGATCCCTTCCTGTCTATATCCTGGTCAGAGATCACTATGAACCTACCATAGGGGACATGTGATCCCTTCCTGTCTATATCCTGGTCAGAGATCATTATGAACCTACCATAGGGGACATGTGATCCCTTCCTGTCTATGTCCTGGTCAGGGATCACTATGAACCTACCATAGGGGACATGTGATCCCTTCCTCTCTATATCCTGGTCGGAGATCACTATGAACCTACCATAGGGGACATGTGATCCCTTCCTGTCTAAATCCTGGACAGAGATCACTATGAACCTACCATAGGGGACATGTGATCCCTTCCTGTCTATATCCTGGTCGGAGATCACTATGAACATATCATAGGGGACATGTGATCCCTTCCTGTCTATGTCCTGGTCGGAGATCACTAGGAACCTACCATAGGGGACATGTGATCCCTTCCTGTCTATATCCTGGTCAGGGATCACTATGAACCTACCATAGGGGACATGTGATCCCTTCCTGGCTATGTCCTAGTCAGAGATAACTATGAACCTACCATAGGGGACATGTGATCCCTTTTTGTCTATGTCCTGGTCGGAGATCACTATGAACCTACCATAGGGGACATGTGATCCCTTCCTGTCTATATCCTGGTCGGAGATCACTATGAACCTACCATAGGGGACATGTGAGCCCTGCCTGTCTATATCCTGGTCGGAGATCATTATGAACCTACCATAGGGGGCATGTGATCCCTTCCTGGCTATGTCCTGGTCAGAGATCACTATGAACCTACCATAGGGGACATGTGATCCCTTCCTGTCTATATCCTGGTCGGAGATCACTATGAACCTACCATAGGGGACATGTGATCCCTTTTTGTCTATGTCCTGGTCGGAGATCACTATGAACCTACCATAGGGGACATGTGATCCCTTCCTGTCTATATCCTGGTCGGAGATCACTATGAACCTACCATAGGGGACATGTGAGCCCTTCCTGTCTATATCCTGGTCGGAGATAACTATGAACCTACCATAGGGGACATGTGATCCCTTCCTGTCTATATCCTGGTCAGAGATCACTATGAACCTACCATAGGGGACATGTGATTCCTTCCTGTCTATATCCTGGTCGGAGATCATTATGAACCTACCATAGGGGGCATGTGATCCCTTCCTGTCTATGTCCTGGTCAGGGATCACTATGAACCTACCATAGGGGACATTTAATCCCTTCCTGTCTATGTCCTGGTTGGAGATCACTATGAACCTACCATAGGGGACATGTGATCCCTTCCTGTCTATATCCTGGTCGGAGATCACTATGAACCTACCATAGGGGACATGTGATCCCTTCCTGTCTAAATCCTGGTCAGAGATCACTATGAACCTACCATAGGTGACATGTGATCCCTTCCTGTCTATATCTTGGTCAGGGATCATTATGAACCTACCATAGGGGACATGCGATCCCTTCCTGTCTATATCCTGGTCAGGGATCACTATGAACCTACCATAGGGGACATGTGATCCCTTCCTGTCTATGTCCTGGTCAGGGATCACTATGAACATACAATAGGGGCCATGTGATCCCTTCCTGTCTATATCCTGGTCGGAGATCACTATGAACATATCATAGGGGACATGTGATCCCTTCCTGTCTATGTCCTGGTCGGAGATCACTATGAACCTACCATAGGGGACATGTGATCCCTTCCTGTCTATATCCTGGTCGGAGATCACTATGAACCTACCATAGGGGACATGTGATCCCTTCCTGGCTATGTCCTGGTCAGAGAACCACTGTTCCTTCCCTCCCCCCCCATATTATGGACACTTTCACCCCCTTCCTGCCCAGACCAATTTCCTGCTTTCAGCCAGGGCTCAAGTCCTGCAGGAACGCATGGGAACGGAGTTCCTGTACTTTTTCCACAACAGGAACTTAGTTCCCGTTAGCAGCTGTGTCCCGCAAGACTTTGAAGTATGTGAGCTGTGTGGCAGGGCTACACCAGCAGCTGCCGACACAGCTTGCAATAGTAAGTGCCGCACACCTGACCATTCAGGAATTGCCAGTAGGGGGCCCCATGACAGCTTCCGCTTCGATCTACCTGTCAATCACAGCTAGCTGACAGGTAGATCAGGTCCCTGCTGCTAAGAGATTGTATTTAGTCAGACCTCTCGTGAACCGCTCCTCCCCGCAGGCCCCTCCTGATTTTCTGTCTCCTCATCCCCCCCCCCCCCCAGTCTTCTGCATACTTTCTCTGTGTGTCCCGCTGAATCCCCCCCTCCTCTATCTTCAGTGCCATATGATGAGGGAACCCAGAGGAGGAGCACAGCTATTCTGCTCACAGGACATGCAGGGAGAGAGGTGAGCTGAGGGAGGGACATCAGTTTGGGGTGGTAAGCTGAGCACAATACCTGGCAAAGTTTAATGCCAGGAGGGAAGTTTATGTGGAAATATGTGAAGGGTTGGAATAGCAGCGAGTGTGTGTTGGAGCCCTGCAGAGTTTGCAGCCCCCCGAGCTAACATATATCTCCTAAGCAGGAACACATCACTATCTCCCCAAGCATTCTGTCCAGATAATGTGCAGTTCATTTATGACCTTTCCGTTTAACCCTGTGTTATCCAAAGTCTGTTCAATGAAAAGTGTAAACTCACCACATAAACACTCTATATACAAAATAACATTCCCCAATAAAGATCAGAACATGATGTTCACATTTGCATGGAAGCACAATTGAATGAATGCTGATTATTCAGAGAATTACCATATTTATTGAGGATTGTTTTTTTTTCATGTACTAACAGTTAAGCTTCATAAACACAATACGAAATTTGGATGAAAAATACCACTTTTGAAGCGTTTGTGCATATGAGCGTATCATTTTTTTTTTTTTGGTGGGCGAGTGGATCTTGGGTGGGAGTTCCCTCACTTTTTTCCCCAGGACTTGACCCCTGCGTACAGGTGTGAGGGGGCTGAGAGCGTACAGGTGTGGGGGGGCGCAGAGCGTACAGGTATGAGGGGGCGCAGAGCGTACAGGTGTGAGAGGGGCTGAGGCACTGAAGGACTTGGTGGGATGGCTAGTGGGCAGATTCGGTGGGACGGCCAGTGGGCGGGACCCTGGGGAATGTTGGTGGTCAGGCTTGGGGGGGGCCCAGGCCTAAAGCTGTGTAAGGGGCCCCACAGTTTATGTTGGCTGCCCTGACAGTGAATGTCTGAGCACTGCACCTTCAGGATCGATCTATCCAGTGTGGGTCACTGGCATGCATGTTTGCACAGGAGCACTTTAGTGGTCAATTTATGAACTTTGCACTTTATGAATATATTATATTTTGCACTTTTGCATAAGGAAATTTTTTTGCACTATGTTATATATAGTGTTTTACACATGGTCATTTTATTTAGCTCTGTACTTTTAGGACATACATATTTGATTAATCTGGTATTTAGGTTTTAGTGCACAGCTGCTGTATTTACTTTTGAAAACACCCTAGCGCAGATTTTTTTCTATATAGAACTTGGTCATCTTAACTGCATGAATACAGCCAATCCAAAATAGAGTGGGAAATCACCAAGATCATAAGTGCTGTGATGGAGTGTAACAGAGGGTAGAAGATAGTGGAGAAGAGAGAGGAATAGAAGGGAGTCAGCTTAATGCTCAGGTAGTCCAAAGAGAAGCTGGCCTAGCGATATGGGAAGGTTGATTGCGGTTGAGGTGCGAAGTCAGGGATTCTTGAAGGGAAATGTTCTGAGCATTGGTTTTATGTGCATTAAATCAGAGCCCAGAAATGGTGGCAAAGCGGGTCAAGAGAGACTCTAGATTGGGCAAGGAGATAATTGGTTTGGCAAGAGTCAGAAGAGCATAGTCCGCAAACATATTTACTTTATAACATTCGCCCTCGTATCGGATTACATTGATGCTTGAATCAGCTCTAATGCCCCATACACACGGTCGAAAATTCCGACCACAAAATCCGTCGGATTTTTTCCGACGAATTTTGTCCGACACTGGTGTTGCATACACATGGTCAGACAAAGTTGTCGGAAAATCCGATCATTCTGAACGTGGTGACGTTCGTTGCATACGACGGAACTACGTAGAGGCTAGTAGCCAATACCTTTGGTCTTGTAATTTGATCTGAGCATGCATGGCACTTTGTCCGTCGGAATTCGCTACACACGATCAGAAAAAGTCCGATCGGACTTTGTTGTCAGAAAATTTGAGAGCAGGAGATAAAACTTTGTCCGTCGGAAAATCCGACGGAAAAAGTCCGATGGAGCCTACACACGGTCGGAACTTCCGACAACTTTGTCCGATAGGACATTTTCCGTCGGAAAATCCGACCGTGTGTATGGGGCATAAGAGCTACCGTGTTTCCCCGAAAATAAGCCCGGGTCTTATATTAATTTTGGGAACAAAAGACCCAGTAGGGCTTATTTTCGGGGTAGGTCTTAACATATTCTCTCTCTCCCTGCTTGCCAGGAAAACTCCAGTTTGAACAAACTTAAAATGCCCAAATCCTTTCTTTTACACTAGCACACAATACAGAATGTGTGTGCCCCTGCAATCTAACAGTGCCAAACACCTCAGCTCTCCTCCACCTCTCCCAGCCGCCAGCGAGGGACCCCAGCCCCCCTCCCTCTGCAATGCTCGAAGCAGGGAAGAGAGCACAACAGCCAGCATATGAAGAAAAAAATCTGTAAAAAATACCGTGTGGAGACAGGAGTGTCCATGCTGCATACTGCACACAGTATGACATGTTGATTGCAGAGGCTCTGCACTGTACCTTCAGTGACCAGCCGAAGCTCTGCGAGATCCCCCAGCAGACAGGCGGGATAAGAGGAGACCAGCGGGGAGATCAGCTGAGCGCCGCTCTGTATCAAAGGCACATGACACCGCTAGAGTCACACACAGCACACTGCACACCGCCATATAGGATTATACTGCGTTTCCTAGAAAAGCACACAATCACCTTGAACTAGGGCTTATTTTCGGGGTAGGGCTTATATTGCAGCCCTCCTGGAAAATAGTGCTAGGTCTTATTTTCTGGGTAGGTCTTATTTTCAGGGAAACACAGTATGGCCAAAGGTTCAAGGGCAAGGATAAAGAGGACAGGAAACTGGGGCACTCCTGACATGTTCCTCTGAAGATGGGAAATGAGGGTGAAAGGCAACCTGCATAGCAAACAGTGGCAGAAGGAGAGGATTAGAGGGCAGCCAGCCGTGAGAATTGAATCCCGAAGCCCCAATGCTGTAGCACATATCATAAGTAGTCCCATGAGAGGGAATCAAAAGCTTTATATATATATATATATATATATATATATATATATATATATATATATATATTGAGCAAAGGAAGAATCCAGGGATTTTGCGATGGTACAGCAGGGTGATCAAGTGGACCATTTTCTGGATGTTGTCCACTGCCTAATGGCCAGGCACGAAGCCAACCTGATCTCTATGGATCAGGGAGCATATTTATTGATGCGTGCACACAAGATCTTCCCCACGAGTTTCATATCCTCATTTAGCAGGGAGATTGGATGGAAGGCCTGGGGATCATGGACTTCTTTGCTAGTCTTGGGAACCATAGAAATACGCCCCGTACACACGCTCGGATTTTCCGATGACCAGTTCCGTCGGATCATTTCCGTCGGACTTTGTCTGATGTTGGTGTTGCGTACACACGGTTGGACAACGTTGTCGGAATTTCCGGTCTTCAAGAACGTCGTGACGTAAGTCAACTTCCACGAGACTAGAAAAGGGAAGTTCAGCACCACGTCCTGCACCCGTTGGGCTCCTTCTGCTGATTCCGTGTTTATCGCGAGTTAGTTGAAGTTTGGGGACTTACGATTTGCGCTTCTCAGTTTTGTGACTCAAATCGTTACCGCTCTTCAGTTTGTGCTTGTCGTGCGTATCTGTTTATTAGTGCGTGTAGTCAGTTCGCATTCGTTGGTCATTGCGGCCTATATCTTGATATAGGACGCTTTGATTTTCACTGCTTATTGCCTGCTCGTTTCTGGTATTCATTTCGTTCTTTCAGGCCTTGCTGTTTATCGGTGCTTTCTGTTTGTCCGTTCTGACCAGCCGACCGTTTGTGAGCGATGTTTCCCATACGTACTCGTCGCCGAGTTCGTGCTGTACGCGGAATTGGTGTCGGGCTTTTAGCTTTGAGCCAAGACCCGTCCATGAACAGAGTGACGAGGAGTATGTGGACCAAGAATTGGTTGCTTCAGCGTGATCAGTTCTCGCACATGCCTTTGCTTTGTGAGATCCGGGAGAATAATCCTGATGATTTCAGGAACTTTCTCCGGATGACGGACCCCGTTTTTCACCGTCTTTTGGCTTTGCTGACCCCTTTTATCAGCCGGCAGGATACCTGCATGAGACAAGCCATCACTCCGGAGCAGAGGCTTGTTGCTACGTTGAGGTACTTGGCGACAGGGAGAAGCCTTCAGGATTTGAAGTTCTCCTCAGGTATCTCTCCACAGGCTCTGGGAATCATTATTCCAGAGACCTGTTCTGCCATCATCCAGGTCCTGCAGGAGGACTATATTAAGGTAACATTTCTCCTTTACTATTCCCTTCTATGTATGCTCTGTTTGCTAATGTCTTGTATTTTTGACCTCCTTCCCTAATTACCATGATTGCAATATGCTCTAATATGCTGTGCCCCTTTTCTCCTTCCTGTATTTTTCCCTTCACTTACCTCCCCAGCATTTCTCCTTTACATTTTTGCCTTCACTTACCTCCCCCCAGCATGCATGCTCTTCTGGCCCAATAGACACCTCTGGCCTAGACACTTAAGCAATGTATTTTGTCTGCTGCATAGTATTGTTTTCCCCCAAACACCCCCTAAAATATGCACAAATGTTTGCTGTGTGTTTTACTTCATGCAGAGCCCCTTTTTTTTCCCATTTTTTTTTGGGGGGGGGGGGTGCCAAACTCATTAGGAACCCCCTCCCCCAACTGCTCTGTCAGATGGTACCAATCCTCTATCTGCTGGCTTTCCCAAGGTCAATACACACTATATACCTACCTCTTTATAGTGGGCATCTTTAGGGATGAATTCAGCAAAGCATGTAGTGCAAGGGGCTGGCTCCATACTTTCCATTTGCTCTTTTTTTGGGTTCTTCCCCTCCTATTAGCTTGCTAGGTAATTGCAGAATGTCAAAATGTGCTTCCCTTTTTTTTTTTTGGGGGGGGGGGGGGGGATTTGGAATGTTCTTTTATCTTTCCTGTGGGCTGCCAATAGTGTTAAGTAAGGAGGGTCTGGCCAAACTAGCACACATTATTGAGCCATTTGGCAATCAATGAAGTGCAGAGGGTTACCTGTCCAAACCCCCCCCCCCCAAACCCCTAGTTATTGTCAATGGCCCATCAGAAGTGGGGGGATTGATGGGGGGTGAGTAATCTGCTAGAGGGACCCTCTACTTTTGGGTGCAAATACTTTCAAGCTTACAATTTAAAAGTCTGATCTTGTTCCAAGATGTTTAGTGTCTAATCTGCTTGCAATGTTTATGTGCAAAGTGACTAATTTTTTTTTCTTGTTTCACTCCACAGTTCCCTTCCACGCCACAGGAATGGCAGACTGTGGCCTCCCACTTTGCCAGCCGTTGGGACTTTCCTAACTGCGGAGGTGCAATTGATGGGAAACACGTCCGCATTGTCCCACCCCCCAACTCGGGGTCCTACTATTATAATTATAAGGGGTTTAATAGTGTAGTGATGTTGGCGGTGGTGTCGGCGACATACGATTTTTTGTATGTGGACGTGGGGATGAACGGCCGGATCTCGGATGGTGGTGCCATTGCGCACACGGAGTTCTACTGGCGTCTCCAAAGTGGCAGTCTGTGCTTGCCACCTCCAGAGGAGAATGCTGAAGGACTCCCCTTCGTCTTTGTCGCAGATGAAGCGTTTGCGCTGACTCCCCATCTGATGAGGCCCTTCCCGATGAGGACCCTCACCCCAGACCAGAGGGTCTTCAATTACAGGCTGTCGAGAGCCCGCAGAGTGGTGGAGAACACCTTCGGGATCCTGGCCAGCCGCTTCCGCCTGTTTTTGACGGCTATTAACTTGGCGGAATACAAACTGAACCACATAGTTCTTGCCTGTTGCATATTGCACAACTTTTTGAAAAGACACAACAGCAACTATGTGGTGCCCGTTGGGCCAGATGTGGAGGGCCCTTCCAATGCCGACCTCACAGCCCTTCAAGCGGCACGTCCAGGCTTGCCCCCTCTAAATGCCCGCGAGGTCCGCAAGCAATATATGGAGTACTTTGTGGCTAGGGGGGCCATTGCTCTGCCTGACGATGTGTGAGAGGCATTTTTTAATAAATATATTTTTTAAACAAACCTATGATTTCTTGTCATTTCCATAGTATAGCTTATTTGAGATATAAATTTTTGCCCTTTAGCTTCAACAGTGGGAATGCACTTTCTGGGCAAAAGGAGGTAACAGTCTCTTCTTCCCAAAAAGAATCTTCTCATGTTGTGTGTGTGATACCTAATCTTTTGTCTAGAGAAGGTTTGTAGTGCATAACTGACACCCAAAATACTCCTTTTCATCACCATGACAGAAATGTGTGTATTCCCAAAAATGGTGTGCTACGTGTTTTCGTACAAAGCACTGTGGGTGTCATTTACATAAGCCAAATCCACTATGCTCTACAAGTGCACTGCAAAAGTGCCCTGGAAAATAAACTTGCAGTGCAAACTGGAATTGCCTTTAGTAAATAACACCCATTGCCCCCCAAATCCTTTACTTTTGACATACATAATGCTTTTGTGTTTTTAAATAAGAAAGCCACACATTTTCAAAATTACAAAAGTTTACTTACAACACATTCACAAGTGCGTTTCCAAATTTCTTGGCAAAACTGACAAGATCTTGGTTCTTTCGAACATTGTTTACTAACATTCCACATTTGTTAAAACCAGGCATGGAGCAAAACAGAACAGACTGAACATAGGAACTTGCAAAGTTCAACTTTCTAAAGTGAAGACAAGATCAGACATGACTATATGTTCAAAGTGTGTTTGATCTTGCCTTCATCACATGGGGGGTCACCCCTGGAAAATGGTAATTTAGAACATGCACACAATATGGGTCTCAAAATGGACATTAGATGGTAAATCACATGCCTAGAATGTTCAAAAGTGCAATTTCCCATCATGGGGATCAATGGACGTGTTTTGGGGGTGCAACCCCTTCACCACACCCACTTTAGTAGTTAGTAAAGTGGTTGCACCCCCAAAAAAACGTTGTCATTCATCCACCATGATGGGAGCTAGCACATGTGGACACAATGTGTGCATTTTCCAAATTTGCCACAGTTCTTAAGTTGCAAATGTGGTCACAAACAGCCACAAATGTGTGTTAATTACTTGGTGCGTTTTCAGATTTTACCTAAAACATCAATGATGTTCTTCAATTTTTGTTGAACATCATTGATGTTTTGCTTTATCTCATCTAGATCTCGATTGCAGACCATTATCTCCCCGATGAGTACGTGTGCACTTTCAGTGGTAAAGTGCGATTCTTCTTCCACAACATCCACGTCACCTAAAAAAAAAAAAAAAAAAAAAATGTCTCTTGGAAATGAGGCAGGCATACATTGATTAGCTTACCAGTAGCTGTGTTCTCCCACACTCACCTGTTGTGGTGACAAGTTCTCCAAGTTCTATGATCTCTCCTTCCTCCTCCTCCTCCTCTGGTCTTTCCCCTTCTTTGGGAGGTGTGGGTTTTCTGGGTTTCCTCAGACGTCCCGAGTTTTCGCTCCCCTATGAGAATGTACAAAAGGAAGATTTAGCACCACAATCTATTGAGGGCAGAAATAGGAAATGTCAAACATTGCTTGAAAGTGAGGGACAATATGTTTGGTTGGCCGTTTACAAATGACAACAACATGAATGTAGTCACTTTGTAAAGGTGCTAAACTTACTAGCTTTTTGGTAGAAGTTTGTCTGATGGAGACACCCCTCTAGTATCCACTGGAGCACATGTGGGGAAAAGCATAATAAAAAGGGGGTTTGGGTGTCCCAGCACTAGTGCTCTAGAGTCCAGATAGGTAAACAGCTACTGAGTGACCTCTCCTTTACATTGAATAAATTTGCTTTACATTCTTGATGACATCTCTATTGAGAACAAACTTCCTTTCACTAAAAACTTCACCAAACCTCGTATTATAAGTGGCCGAACGATCGAGGTTGAGTACGATCGAATGGACACACATGAACATGACAGTGGCAGAAAGATCGAGGTTGAGTACGATCGAATGCACAGACGAACATGAAAGTGTGGCCATTTTAAAATGTACAACATTGAAAAAATCCAAACACATGGAGCAGTATGCAAGCAAGAAATCAACACAAAACACAACTACTTACTTTTTTGAAGAACTCGCTTGATCTTTCTGTACTGATCGGGCTCCCTCAGTTTCAGGTCTGACCAGCGTTTCCTCAGTTGCTCCTTGGATCGTTGTACCCCAAAATGATTGTACAGCCTCCTCACAACTTTAGACATGATCTTGGCCTTTCTGACATTTGGGTTGAGGTAAGGCCCATACTTCCCATCATAGTCGCTCCTCTTCAATATGTCCACCATCTCCAACATTTCTCCAAAAGACATATTGGAGGCCTTAAATTTCAGCCGCCGGGATCGGGACGTTTCTGCCTCCGGCCTTTCCTCGTCCTTCTCCTCGTTGCTGCAATATTTGGGGCACACCTGCTGTGTCCCCGCCATGTGCTCTCCCCACTGTGCCGTAAAGAGAAGGGGTGGGGAATAGACGAGAAAGATCGTCAGGGGCGGGCGGCGTTTGACGCATGCGCACTGTATATAAAACGTCACACGCCTGTGTCGTAGCCACGATCTGTGAGACGAGGGGAGAGAAAGCTCACGCACGAGACGATCGCTAGAACGAAGGTACAATTTGAACTTGGTACATAACTAGCCTAGACTGATTAGACCTTGAGGCTTCTTTATGGAGAAGATTAGGAGAGTTTAGCCTGACATTATTTATAGTGTTTTGTGTGGTGTTGTGTCTTGCAGAGAATATGGAGGGGTTCAACGATGTGAGTTTTCTCCCCCTCTTCATTGATAAGTACAGGGAAATGCCCCTATTATGGCAGGCCAAACACCCTGATTACAGCAGCAAACCAAAGAGGTACGCAGCCATGAAGAAACTTGTGGAATTTGTAAAGCCAACGATCCCCACGGCAACCGTTCAGAAGTTAAGACTTAAAATTGGCAGCCTGAGGAGTACCTATTTCAGGAAGCGCAATAAGGTCCTGAAGTCCCAAGCATCTGGAGCTGCAGCAGATCAGGTCTATGTCCCCAAGCTCTGGTACTATGACAGGCTCCATTTTCTCAAAGACCAGGCTAATGTCAGGGAGTCACTCTCGACTCTTCCTTGCACGCGTCCTTCCATGCATGCCACCCCTGATGAGGCTTCCGAGGAGCAACCTGGGCCTTCCAGTCTGGAAGATGTGGAGGAGCCCAGCTTGAGCCAGGTATAGTATTTTTGTATCCATTTTTGTGAAAAATGCATGATGTTCACTTAATTCAGGATCCCCAATTGCTTAGTTCCTAACGTGTTTGACATATCAACTGACAGTAGTGTTGGAGACATTTGGGGCAAGAATCTAAACTGCAGGGCTGAGAATTGTATGGTTTTCTATTTGTAAACATTTTGCAACAGTCACTAGATGAAAATTGTGTGTGTTTGATGAACAAATAACTCAAACTATGTCCCTTTTTCATACACAGGAAGACCTCAGCCAGGAGGTGGCTGTGGAATGTGGCAGTCAGGAGGAGGCAGGGGTTAGTGGCAGCCAAGAGGTGGGTAGTGGCAGCCAAGAGGGGGGTAGGCCTAGGAGCCTGACTGTCTCCCAAGTCCCTCCCCTCCGCCTTCCCTACAAAAGGGCGAGAAGGGTGGGGGAGGTGGGAGAGTCAGCGCTCCAGCTGATCAGAGATGCTTCAGCCTCCCTACATGCCACACCCACCTACGAGGAGGCCTTTGGCTCCGTGGTTGCCACGAAAATGATGGCTATGGATGTGGGGCAACGCAACATGTGTGAGGAGGTCATCCTCAAGGTCCTAAATAAGGGGATGGCTGGGGGGATGACCACACTCACACATGTTTGTGATAGTGACCATGCTCCACCTCCTCCTCCTCCTTCTGCCACCCCACCAGCACCACAGCGTGGAAGGAAGCGTACAAGGAAGACAAGAGAGTGACGACCTGGATTCAGTCTGGTCTGAGAGAAGATAGTACCAGAGCCTGGGGACCTAGATGGCATCTGCTGCAGTTCCGGATGTTTTGGACTTCAGGACCAGATAGCACTCCCTTATTATTTAGATAGGTACTCCTCAGGCCCCCAATTTTAGAAGCTTGAAAAATGATGTTTGCTGTGGGTGTCCAAGGCTTTGCTAATTCCCCAAGTTTCTCCATCGCTGCGTTCCTCTTTGGTTTGTTGCTGAGACCTAAATAAAGGTATTTTTGAGTTCAAAAAATCATTGCCTATGTGTTTTACTTTTCTACAATGACAGTTTATTTGTGAGTAGGCAGGTACATTTCACAAATAATAAAGTCCAAATAACAAGGGGCACCAACAACAAACAACCTCCTAGTGAATTTAAGCAACAAATACAAATGTTAATAATTTTGTTTTGCTAAGTTGAGACACACAACCCCCCTCAAAAATCTAAAGAAATTATCCAGAAAATATGTATTCCAAAAAAAAAAAAAAAAGGACAAATCATCCCAAAAATATTACAAACATTCTTTTACGATCTGAGGAAAAAAAAAATAAACATCTAGTCAAGAAATCCTGAAAAAGAATAAATAAATAAGTTTGTGAGAAGTGAGGGTGAATAGGAGCAGCTAAAACACGTCATTCTTCTTGCATTGTAAAGAAAAAGAGAATAAAAAAAAACACAACACGTCACACTGACTCCTCCCCGCCCCCTAGTGGCTACAACTGTCACTACAACTGTCATTTACATAGGAATCAGTGCTATTTAAATAGCAGTGATTGCTGTATAAATGACAAATGTTCCAAAAATGTGTCAAAAATGTCCGATGTGTCCGCCATAATGTCGCAGTCACAATAAAAATCGCTGATCGCCGCCATTACTAAATAAAAAAAAAATATTAATAAAAATGCTATCAAAATATCCCCTATTTTGTAAACGCTATAACTTTTGCGCAAACTAATCAATAATCGCTTATTGCGATTTTTTTTACCAAAAATATGCACAAGAATACGTATCGGCCTAAACTGAGGAAAAAAAATGTTTTTTTATATATTTTTTGGGGATATTTATTATAGCAAAAAGTAAAAAATATTGCATTTTTTTCAAAATTGTCGCTCTATTTTTGTTTATAGCGCAAAAAAATAAAAACCGCAGGGGCGATCAAATACCACCAAAAGAAAGCTCTATTTGTGGGAAAAAAAGGACGCCAATTTTGTTTGGGAGCCACGTCGCATGACCGCGCAATTGTCAGTTAAAGCGACGCAGTGCCGAATCGCAAAAAGGGGCCTGGTCCTTTGGCTGCCAATTGGTCCGGGGCTGAAGTGGTTAAAGACATTTTAACATTGCAGCGTGACGAATGTGCTGTGTCGATTAGGAACGGTAGTTTTACCTGACCGAGCGTTTCCCTCACAGAATTTCTTCTGAGCATGCGTAGCACTTTGTCCGTCGGACTACGCTACACACGATCGGAATTGGTGTGATCGGACTTTGTTGTCGGAAAATCTATCCAGCAGGAGATAGAACTTTGTCCGTCGGACAATCCGATGGAAACTGTCCGATGGTGCCTACACACGGTCGGAATTTCCGACATCATTGTCCGATAGGACAGAATCCATCGGAAAATCCGACCGTGTGTATGGGGCTTTAGTGTTCCAGAGCAGTGATGGGAGACCACTTTGAGGAGATAGGAGAAAAATTAGAGTTGGAAGCAGTTAGGGGCATGATAGGTAACCAAGGTTACATCAAGACCATTCAAGGTGCCCTGGAGCAATAGGTATCTACCGGTTGGGTCTGCGATTTCTTTGTTACAGGAAAATAAGAGGTTGGAGCCAGAAGGCGATTAAAACCCCTCTATGTTTCTCAGGAGCAGAAGGCATATAAAAGGTAGGAAAATGTAGAGAAAGGTATTTCGGGGCAGAGGAGGAAGAAAACCTGGTCTCTTATAAGCATATCACTTCAATGTGACTTGATTTTAGGTGAAATACCTTTGTCTACTTCACTGCTAAATTAAACCTATGAATATTGTGTAAAACTTTAATGGAGTTTGAGTCATGGCGAGCAGACAAAGTTGAGCTGAGTTGATGGGATCCTGCAGCAGTGGTCAGGGGGGAACTCAAAGGGGAAGCATAAAAATGAGTGCAGAAGGTCCATAGTGGGTTACTAGGTAGCGTCAGAAGGGGAAAGGGGAAAATTAGAAAACTCTGTGGTAGTCATGATGTAAGTGCTTGTGAAGGTAGGGGCAGGTGGCATAGCATGGAATAATAAGCTGAGTTCAAGCTGAAGGTACATTGCCAGGCTGTTGACCATGCAAAAAGTGGTGTGTAGTTCAGGTGCTAGTCAATAAAGAGAGGAAAACTGAGAAAACTTTTTTCAAACCAGTAATGGTTTATTTACAACCGGAAGTGCTGAAATACTCATTGCTTCCAGGTTCGTAAACCATAGAGATGATCAGGGCTGTTCCAGTCCCTGAGCAGCTCTCTGTGGTCAGCACTGCTGGCTGCAGTCCCAGGTTCCCTAGTGTGATGGGAGAACCTGGAAAGGCAGCAGGAGGGGGACCCCCCCCCCCCTCGCTACTGCTTGTAAAAGCAATTCAGCAGCTATTTAGCCGCTAAGATAAATTTTACATGACAGTGCTCTGCTGGCTGAAAAAACTGCAGGTGCAGGCATCATCCCAGTATAACCACTTAAAGTCCTGCCACGTACGGTACATTGTGGTGCGGCAAGTGCTTAAACTGTTCACAAAAAAATACATCCAGTTCAAAAATATGTAATCATAATCTGTGTGTAAACCTAAACCAACTTTAGGGTCTCCACTCTGGCATCTGTGTCCCCCATTCAGTGTGTTCCACTAGGGGGCAGGTCAGGCTAGGAGTCTCAGCCACCACACACACCATACAAGCCCAGCGTGTAATAAGTGATCTCAGCCTAACTCCATTCAGGACACGCCCTTGGACATGTTTCACCCCACTCACAAGGCTTAGTCATGGAAGTCATGACTGAGCCCCCTGGGAGGGGCAAAACAAGTTGGGGGGCATTCTTCCAGCTCTTCCTTGTTCCTGTCCCAACTTTTTTGAGACATGTTGCTGCCATCAATTTCAAGGAGC